>JBCJKH010046831.1:0-33825 GCA_039877255.1 Loriculus beryllinus | reverse complement strand
GTGCTCCAGTCCCTGGAGCATCTTTGTGGCCTCTTCTGGACTAGCTCCAAATGCTTAATTTGGGTACAACGAGCCAGCTCTCAGGGATACCTACATCTCCTCATGCTTGTAGGAAGCTTAAATGACACAGTGTACTGAGGAGGCAGTGCACTTGAAAACACAGGGCTACATCCGTGCCTTGTAGCTGGCCCAGCCACTGAAGCCAATGAGAGAACCCAGGCTGGGTTTGGTACCAGCATAGCACTCTTTTCCCAGGTGGACCACAAACCTGGGAGAATCCATAGACCCACTGTCTGGTGAAAGCACCTCTGAGAAGGGATGGGCTGTAGCTGCACTTTAGCAGCCACACTTTGTGGTGCAGAGAGCAAACCTTGGATGGCAGCACACGCTGAGCAGCACAGTGAAAAGCAAAACAACCCAAGGCTCAAGGGAGATTAAAGGCAGAGGGGGAAAAATCCCTGCTGGTATTTTATGATTGAACTTGGGAAAGCACAGAACTAATGCAGAGGAGGGGAGAGGGGAGGATGCGAGTGTCCAGCCCCTCATGTCTGGGAGCACAGAAATGTTTCTGAAGTTTGACCCAATTCAAAGATCAGTGCTCACTGCCTGAACCCGTCACAGATGAGCAGCCCAGCAGAAGAGCTTATCATGTGAGCTCCAAAACCAGCTTATGATTATTTCCCTGCTATACTGGTACCTCCCAGATGCTGCTGGAACCAAACCAGTACCAATGGGGCTTCATACCAGTGTAGTTCCCTCCCTCTTCTCACGTCTGTAGACAAAAGCACAAAGCACTTTTATAAATACATCCATGCCAGGGTAAGGGGTTAATGTGGCTTTAAATACACAAAGAAGAGTGGCTAATGTCTTTGCATAGACTTAATTAGATCGTTAATTAAATCTGTGCCATAACTGAGTGTCAGCCAGCCCAAAGGGTCCATAGTAACAGAGATAAAACAGATACATGTATAATTTTTATTGTAGGTATAATTATAGCTGTTCTGCTCACCCATGTCTATCCTAACTAATTTTCTCCTTCATGAGCTCCATGGGAAGAGCTGGACAAAGAGTAGCCGTTTGAAGACCTATGGGGCTTCCTAGACATCCATGGCATTCAAGCAGGACATTAGACCTGCTGGAGACTCAGCCTTTCTGGAACATCAGCTCAAGGCAAGGCAGGTTGTTCTTCTGTGCCTTCAACAAAAGGGTGTTGAATCTCAATAGGCCTTAGCAAGAGATCCTCAACTTACAAGAATATACCTGTGTTTAGAAGTCTTAATCTGTGAGCTGAAGCCCTCCGTTGCTCTCTCTTTACTTCTCAATCTACTGCCTCAAACTTTCTCTCTGTCACCAAGATGTGTAAAAGACGGATTTATCGACATTGAGGTGTCCAGAGACTGCCATTCAGACCCATGCATGTATTGCAGGCATAAAGAGCTATTCCCCTCCCAGATTCCTCAAATCTCCTCTAAAGAATGAGACTTTTTAAGTAACTTCCAGCATAGGTGTCATATCTCGTACAGGGATGTAAATGAATAGCTCTATCTTCATTTTCCATCCCCTTCCAGACCCCTGAAAAGTAACTCCAGAGGAGAATAAAGGACAAATCTCTGCAGAAAAGCAGCCCTGGGAGCGAGCTGGCTGGAGCCTGGAATACCACAAGGCCCACATAAGATGCTCCCTTATTGCGTCTTTCCAGCTTTGACTTCACTGTCTATCTTTAGCACAGCAAAAGGTTTAGGAGTTTCAGAGCAGTCATTTTAGCAGTGCTGGGAGAAGGTCTCAGCCTTGCCATTGATGACCCAGAAGGCAGATTCAGACGTTCGATTCATGTGGAGGTTGTTTCCCAAGCACGGTGGCTGAGCCAATGGGTCACATATGTCTCCTGTCATGACATGGCAGCAAGAGCTCCTGCTCCCCCTGGGGTGACTCATGGGCTGACAGACCCTTCCTGAAGCATGGAGGCTGGAATTACAGCTGTTCCCCCGGCCCCCTCCTTTCCTCCTTGTCCAGTGTGTCATATTAAAGGGTGATTGGCTTACACATGCTTCAGTATAGATTCCTTAAGCTTTGTAGCGCTGTGGCTATATATAAAGCCCTACGCTGGAAACTGAAGTACACAGACAGCTGCGATAGTAGCAAGCGCTTCACATTCCCACTGTGCCAACGGCTTGGAAGCAAAGGAGACCGTACGCCCTGCTTTGAGCAAGTTTCTTTACCAGGGGCTTAGGTATAAATATATCCATATATATATATATATATAAAAGAAGGATTGGGAAAAAAAGGAGGAAGAGCAGGTAGTCTTCACCATGGGTTTGCCTTTAGATCAAGCAGAAGAATTGCGTCTTTACCAACAAACTCTTCTCCAGGATGGACTCAAAGACATGTTGGACCACAATAGGTTTCTGGACTGTGTCTTGAAAGTCAAGGGGAAAGAGTTTCCCTGCCATCGGCTGGTACTGGCAGCATGCAGCCCATATTTCCGAGCAATGTTCCTCTCGGACATGGAAGAGAGCAAGAAGAGGGAGGTCAGTTTGGAAGATGTTGATCCGGATGTCATGGGCAAGATCCTCCATTATATCTACACCTCTGAGCTGGAGATCACAGAGCAGAATGTGCAGGACATCTTCTCCGTGGCCAACATGTTCCAGATCCCCTCCATCTTCACCGTCTGCGTGTCCTACTTGCAGAAGAGGCTCTGCCTCAGCAACTGCTTGGCTATCTTCAGGCTGGGCTTGATGCTGGATTGTGCCCGGCTGGCCGTGGCAGCTAGGGATTTCATCTGTGATCGCTTTGCGCTGATTTCTCGTGATGAGGAATTCTACCAGCTCTCCCCCGATGAGCTTATTGCAATCATCTCCAGTGACTCCCTCAACATTGAGAAAGAGGAGACTGTCTTTGAAGTAGTGATGAAGTGGGTGGGGACCAAGGACCATGACAGCCGGCAGAAGGCCTTGCCTGTCATCTTTGAAAGCATCCGCTTCCGCCTCATGCCCAACGACTACCTCAAGGACCACGTGGAAAAACACGCCATGGTGAAGTCTAGTCCAGAGCTGCTCAAGAAACTGCAAATGGTGAAGGATGCCCAGAAAGGCAAATTCACTGTGGTGAGGAAGAAGAAAGTGAAGAAAAGCAGTGAAAAGCAAGAGAAAGACAATGTTGTCAATGGAGCAGTAGATGAGGAGGAAGATACAGAGGAGGATGCTCTCCCAGGGATCTTAAATGACACAATGCGTTTTGGGATGTTCCTCCAGGACCTTATTTTCATGGTGAGCGACAGTGGAGCAGTGGCTTATGATCCCACTGCCAACGAATGCTATTTTGCCTCCTTGTCTACTCAAATCCCAAAGAACCACGTCAGTCTGGTGACCAAAGAGAATCAGATCTTCATTGTTGGAGGACTATACTACAACGAGGATAGCAAAGAGGATCCCATGAGTTCCTACTTCCTACAGGTACTAGCTTTATTTTTCTTGTTTCCTTGACCACTTTGGAGCCTCACCAGTCTTTATCTTCCATGTGATAAAAGTAATATTCATTGTCATATGATACTAAAATGAAAGTTGTAAATGAAAGTGAAAGATCCGAGATGTTTCACTCTTCTCCCTATATTTTTAAGGCATAACCCACTAAAGGGGGTTCTGGTAACTGGGGAAGGAGTCTTGACAGAGTAGGTAATAGGAATAAACCTTCCTGATTCAAATCCTGAATAGAGGACCACTTTGAGCACTGTATTTAGTCCAGCCCTTGCTGCCATAGGGCCGCTAACTGGAAGGTTAGTGACATCATGTCTGCATTCTGCTTTGCATCCTTTGTATAATGAATCCTCAGCAAAACCCAAGGGTGACTCTGCCAAGTGCCAACAAAGGAACAGCAGCAGCTACAGCTACAGAGCAAACATCCCAAGGACAAAGGGTATTTCCCCACCTAGCAGTATGTGCCTTATTCCTAGTGCTGTTCTGGCCCCTAGAGGTGTGCTGGGTCTCATCAGTCTGGAGAAGGGGAAGGGAAGATCTCACTGGTACCTGCAGATTCCTGATAAGAGGGGACACAGAAGAGGGATCCAGACTCTTCTTGGATTTGCACAGAGATGGGACAAGAAACAATGGCCACTGGTTGCAGTAATGGAAATTTCAGTTAGTTGTGAGGAAAGTTTTCCCAGCTGAGGTGGTGAGGCACTGAAGCAGGGCTCCAGAGAGTTCACAAACCCTCCATCATTGGAGGCATTTAATATTTGACTGCACAAAGCCTTGCAACCTGCTCCTGCTCCAAAGCTGTGCCTGCCTGAGCGTGGGGGTTGGATGAAAGACTTTTGGAGGCCTCTCCAACCTAAATCATTCCATGATTCTAAGCTGAAACCAGCAAAGTTTCTATATTCAGCTCCCAGTTTGCCACTGACTCAGTCGCAAATGCCTTGGGTATCATGTGGCTGTTTGTATCGCCTTGCCCACAAGAAGGGGAGAGTGGTCGCATCAACAGCTTCTTGTGGCACTCCTGCATGTGAATTGCAGACAAGCCTCCCAGGGTTGGAAAGTGCCATCAGTTTCAAAGGTGTAATTTATTGCCATCAGTGTCATCGTGTAACCCAAGGCTCCTGTATGAGCAAGAGAGCCTTTTTGAGTCTTTTCTCAGGAGAAACTTCACACAAATGTGGACAGGCAGCTATATAACAAAACTTAGAACCATCATGCCAGTGCAGCAGCATCCTTCTGACTCTGTTTCTATCCTCCCCAGTTTCACATTCCTTCTGCTGAAGCCAGGACAGTTAGGTCAGGGATAGTTTAGACTTAACGACAGGCACCAAAATACAAAAATGCTGATAAATCCCAGAGGCCTTGCAAATTTTGGCAGGAACAAAATGATTCTATCAACATTTCAGATGGAAAAGGGTATCCTTTATTTGTCAGTTCTAAGATTAATGACTTGAAAACAATGCTAAATCCATCAAGAAGCAGGAACTAACTATCCTGGTGACTGAGCTGCTCAGGCTCGACTATAAATAACCCATATGTGGACCACAGATTACAAAGAGACAATAACCACAGGCACCCAGCTGAGGCCAAGTTTTTGGAGGCAGCCCAGCAAGCTGAAGTCCTTTGGCCTGAGCCCACAGCAAACAGTGCTTCAGGCAATGCTGCATCACAGCTCCATCTTGCAGGGTCCCACCAAACTGGCATCCTCACTCCTCAGCTATATTTAATGTTTTTGCCCCAGTTTACAGTTCCCATCAAGCCATGGTGCACAGATTGCTCCCAGCCTCATAATCTTTCACATCCTCTTTTTCTGGTGAGAGATGAGGCAATGCCTTGATCTACAGATGTCCAAGGATCTGCAAGGATTTGGACATCTGATTTAGTAGTGCTGTGTGAGTCAGTCTTCCCATCTATCAGATAGGTCTGGCACACTTTGGTCAGCAAGAAGAGTTCTGGTCTTTGCAGTACCCTCTCAGTTATGTTGTACTGTGTTGGGTAGGTAAGTACTGTGTAAATAGCTGTTGTGTAGATAGATAGACTCACGTACAGTTCATCTCATGAACTCACACACACTGAGGGGATACAGGATAATATCAGTACCTTAAGAAGCAGAGGTGAAGCATGGTAACAGATCATTTGCCAGAAAGAAGAATAGGTGGGAAAAGAAGGGGCTCAGGAGAGTGAGCTGTGTAGCCAACACTGCCAGTGCTATGCTGTACCTGGCAGAGGTGGAAAGTATCAGGATGAAATACTATGGCATGGCTTACACCTGAAGAGGTTCAGGCAAAAATTCTAGGATTCAAGTGCTTCAGCAAATCCAGTCCCAGGAACAATCCATTATAGGTCCAACATGGGACTCTCTCCTCTGAAGATGACCAACCTTATTCTAAGTCAAGGCTTTGGTGCATAGATAAGAGTATGTTTATGCTGCTGCATCTCTTCTCCTGTGCCTTGTCATAAAACATATGTCATATGATATATGACTTGGAGTTGCACTAAAATCTCCCTTTCTGAGCAGATGGTAAGGCACAGGCATTGCAGGAAGTGCCTACTGGGGTGACCAAGCTGCACATGGGAATAGACTTTTCCCTCAGCCTCTGGGCCCTGATTTTTGCCAAGCAAATGGGCTGGGTGAGCACACACTTATGACCATGTGTTTCCTTTCAGTATGACCATCTGGACGCAGACTGGCTGGGGATGCCCCCCCTGCCCTCCCCTCGCTGCCTCTTTGGCCTGGGAGAGGCAGAAAACTCTATTTTTGTGGTCGGAGGAAAGGAACTGAAAGAGGGAGAGAAGACGTTGGATTCGGTCCTGTGCTATGACCGGCTGTGAGTGTTCACATGCGAGTGTGGGGCGGGAGGTGGCTTACAGGAGAACGTGAAACAGCTGCCATTGAAAACAACCCCAGCTCCCCAGGGGCTGTAAGGTTTCAGAGGCAGGACTCAAACTCTGCATCTAGATGCTGGGACCATTGGGATTATCTCAGGCTGTACCCTGGGGTGTTGAGCTGTCTCTGTCCAGCTGCTTCGTTTATTGTAACTGAACCTCCCCAAGATGGAAGCTGTAATGGGGATATTATGTTATCAGGGACTGATCTTAGTAGATGTTTATGTGAGGTGTATACAGAGGAGTGAGAGGAGTTTTTCCTTCTGCTCTTGCCCATTGGTTGGAGATCCAGTGACATTCACCATGATCTCACCAGGAGTGGCTTTGAACAGGAAAGTTTGTTTTCATAATACTCAGATGTGGCATTGAATGGACCAGCCTAATTGATATCAGGCTTAATATCCAATTATTTCTGGGCAATGGGTTCTGATCCACATTAGGTCATAACTTTTATTAAAAAGCACCATCCTTTTCTTCTCACAGGAGACAGAAGCATTCAAAGAGATGCTGCCAAAGAGAGCAGTAAACATTGACAAGCCTTTGCTTGGTTTATATTTAGATGTGTGTATTTTAAAACCTGCTTTATAGGCAAAGAGTTGAAACCAGTTTCATTCCCACAGAACGGGGCATTCATCTGCCCCTGTGTCTGTCCCCACTGAGAGCTCATGGGGTGGCTTGAATACTGATATGAAGCTGGCAGAGATGTGATTGCACCACTTTCATTTCTAGCACTATTTAAGTCAAGATTTCAACTGTAACAAACCTGGAGAAGGCAAAGTGCTGCTCTAAGGATCAAATATTTGCCTAGGTTGGTTAGGCAATTAGAAAACACTCTCAGTTCTTAAGTAAAATAAAGTGCTGGTCTTTGAGGCTACATCCTACATGTATGAAAACTGGGTGTGAGCCTAAGCTACATGGATATGAACAGGCACCTGTTGAGAAATTGGTCAGCCCTATTGGGTACCAGTTTGGAGCTTCCAAAGCCTTACAGCTACATCCTCTCCTGTCCCAGAGCTAGCTCAGAGGCTTCATCACAGCCCTGCACTGCAAAATGTGGATATACCCACTCCTGTGGGCCCTTGCTGAGTGCTGGCCAACCAAAGCGCCTCAAAGGGGAAGGTGGTGGCCAAAAAACCATTTGCCCTCAGGATCTTGCACCCCTAAGTCTCATTAGTTTCGACTTTTTTCTGTCATCTGCCTTGCTTGTGTTCAGCTGGTAACGGCTGCAAATGAGGTGAAATCCTGGGAGAAGTGGGGATGTGGTTACAAAAGGCCTAAGAGCAGGGGATGCTGCAGAAAATAAAAAGTGTGAGCATAAACATTCTGCATATTTCATTTCCCCCCTTTTTTTTAGGATCACAGAATTCACTCATGAGCCCTATCTGGTTGTAAACCTCCTGGTTTTGAGATTGAGTTAGGATCTATGACCATCTTCAGGTTCGGAAAGTGCCATGTACTCTGGACCTTACCCAGAAAGCTACAAATCCTTCTGTTTCCAATCTTTCTCTGATCCAGGTCCTTCAAGTGGGGTGAAGCTGATTCCCTTCCCTATGCAGTCTATGGCCATGCGGTAGTATCACACAATGGTCTCGTCTATGTCATCGGTGGAAAAGGAAGCGATAAGTAAGTCAAAAAACAAGAGAAAATCAGAGTCATCCCCTAGACTAGTGTGAGTGCAGAGCATGAGTTGGTACCTTCCCAACATGGATCCTATACAGGTTAAGAGAGTTAGAAGGGGTATGAGATGTGGATCCTTCCCTCTCAACTTCCTTTTGTGACTGCAGTCCTTCCCAAGCCCTTAAAAGTCCCACAGGGACATCAGGGAGATGGTACTGTCCTTGCAGGAGAGGGAACATATCATCACCTTTGCTCACAGAGATTGCGACAGGCACTGAAGAGCAAGAAATTCCTTCACATTCAGGGTTTCCTGTCTCCGACTTATTGTGGAATAGCACGGTCCTGGTAGTCAAATCCAGATGGGTATTTGCAATAGGAGTGAAAAACCTCATCAAATCTGACCTCCATCCTGCCTTCCTGCAGGAGACGGGCTCAGCAGAAACAGCTTCTCTCGGGGAGCACTGCAGCCATTGCTTTACAAGGCAAAACTGTGACTGTTTGCAGAGCAAATGTGCCAAAATCCAGCAAAGATAGGTCCTGCTCTGAAGGGATATTGGTCTGAAAAGTGTGAGCGTGCATATATTCACATACCTTACACTGCTGTTATGGGGACAGGGATGCTGCTGGTCATATTTTGCAGCATTAAGCTGGATCAGGAGCACTGAAACACTGTCTTGATGGCTATGTGCAAGTTTCTGAGAGGCAGTTAGCTACACAGACCCATATCCAACTCTGTGAGCACTATACTGAACTTTCATGACTTGGACCCAAAATGAGCACAGCAGAAGGGGGCATGTTTTACACACAGATGACGTCTCCAGCCATGGGCATCTTTGGGTACATACCCAAGCAAAGGCACACCTGCTGATGTGGAGGAAAAAATAATTTCTAGAGACCCAATGTTCTTCCCAGCAGGCATCCCCAATCTCCTATGTTGCAAAGCTACCCCCTCGCAAGTGATCAAGGCTCCTGTTCTCCCCCATTATTCTCTAGGAAGTGCCTGAAAAAGATGTGTGTCTACAACCCATCCAAGTTTGAGTGGAAGGAGTTGGCTCCCATGAAGACTGCCCGCTCCTTGTTCGGAGCCACTGTGCATAAGGACAAGATCTATGTGGCAGCTGGTGTGACTGACTCCGGCTTGACCAACTCAGTGGAAGTCTATGACATTGCCACCAACAAGTACGTACCTGAGCACAGCTTCGGGGGGTAGGTAGATGAGGAGCAGCTACAGCTGTACATTAAGCAACTTCCAGCCATTCTGGAGTTTGCTTTCAAGTCCTGGTACCATTACTCACAGTCTGTACTCCTCAGACAGCTGGGTATCATCAATGCTAGTGCAACATTGCAGCTGCAGCCCTACTGCTCGTCCATGCCAGGCATGCTTCACAGCTCACTTAGTGCAAAATGAAGCTGAACTATGATGACAGAGACAGGTATCTCTAGCGACAGTTGGTGCATGATCCCAGCCCAAGGAGACCTACACAGGTTAAACCATCACTAGTTAATTCAGTCATCCGTTCCTGATTTGAGGCCAGCCTCAGCATGGGGGTAGGCAGGGTTCTCTAACATGTGTCCTCTTGCTACATGGCAGGTGGGACACCTTTACTGAGTTCCCGCAGGAGCGCAGCTCTGTCAGCCTGGTGAGCTTGGCTGGGGTGCTATACCTGCTTGGAGGCTTCGCCACAGTGGAGACAGAGTCGGGAGAGCTGGTGCCAACGGAGCTGAACGACGTTTGGAGGTGACAATCTTCCCCAGGGCTGTCCATGGGAGCATGGAAGGGATGCTAGTGGGAGCCACTGGGGGAATAGTTTCTGTCTCTCTTGATGCCTTCAGTGAGCTGGTTACACCAGCACAAGGCTGGATGCTCACTGCAGGGTCTGCGGGTGAGAAGTTTGTCCTGTGCTGTGCTGTTGGGGCACATTAGGTGATTCAGTGATCTCTCCCAGCCTCATATAGCAACGTGCCAGGGTAAACTGGCTCCTTTAGCTTTGTTGCTGCATCGACATTTTGCCTGGAGCTGGTTCCAGACCTCCCATTTGTGTGAAGCAGCATTTCTGCAATGCATCCTCTCCTGGGGAAAGCCAGTACTCAGGCCAGAAATCTGATAGATTTACGTGTGATCAGAGAAGTGGGCAGAAAGCACTTTCTGATGGCTGCCAACAGAGTGTTAGCTACTCCTGTCCTTTGCATCTGTAGCTCTAGAGCACCCTCAGCAGGCACCCACTGGCCCTCAACATGGATGTTCAGTCCTGGTGCCACCAAGCCCTTTCCCAATGGAAAAATACACCTCCCCTTCTGAGACCATATCCCCTAGCCTGGCGCTGCAAACCAGACCAGACTAGGGATGAAAGTCCCCATGCAGCTTCCACAGGTATCTTGTGGCCAAATAATGCCTATGGGACATCACACCATGGGCTACCACCACCATGGAGAGCAGCCAAAGAGAAGAGAAGCTTTCCTCACCATAACTGTCTGTCTGTCCCCAGATATGATGAAGAGCAGAAGAAGTGGGAAGGGGTCCTCCGAGAGATCCAGTATGCCTCTGGTGCCACTTTCCTTCCCGTGCGCCTCAACGTTTTGCGCCTAACAAAGATGTAGCAAAGCCTGATTTATTTATTTTCCATGGGGGTCTGGGGCAAGTAGGGATGGGGGGACGTGAGGCCATGCATATCAGCACAGAGATGTGGCATCTGCATACTGTGTAGGACATTGCATCTGTGATTGGTACCTTTTTACTTAAATGGGAAAGGGAGGAAATTATATTGAAGCCATATGGGAACCTGAAGATGCTCACAAGATAACTAGAGAAGGAGAGAAGAGTTCTGGAGCCTATAAGGAGCTGTGGGAGACTGAGAAGCATGGAGCAATGAGTTGTTCCACTATCACTAGACAGGACAAAAAGATCATACACTTGTTCTGCTTCTTTCTCCATGTTTTCCCTATCTTCTCATCTGCTGCTAAACCTCCCCAGCAGACAGTGAAGGCAGAAAGTGGGTTCCAAGAGACTACGTTGACATTCCCCAAGGAAATGGGCCTATGAAATATTTCCCCACTTAAGGTAGCTGTGAACACAGTGCTAGAGCCCACCTTGGAGAAGAAGAGGAAGGGTAGGAGAAGTAGTACGGGAGAGACCTGGGGGAACCTTGATGAGTTTCCAAGTGATGAGGGTTGCTGGAATGAGACAGTTAAAAGAAAAGAGCAAGCGAGCACGGGCAGGAGAAACACGGGAAGTTGCAATGAAAAGAGTCTTAGTTTTTTACCTCCTCGTTGACTTTTAGAGGCTCGAAGATAAGGACTGCAGGAAGGGAAAAGCTGTGTAAGTAGCAGGGTCAGAAAGCAGGGAGAGACGGGAACAGGAGGCCATGTGTGCTCATCTTCAGCCTTTTGGGCTCCTCATCTTCAATCACAGATTGCAATGACCCGACCTATGGATGGACAAGTGCTGTTTTTCAGGGAAAGATTTTATATTAATGCTGTCTCTCTCATTTTTAATGTTATGACTTTTGGGGTTTTTTTTTAAAGAGTATTCTGGTTTGTTAGGTTCATGCAGACCTCAGATGCGTTTGGCTCTAGGAGAGCCTCCTACTGAGGAGAAATGCATATTTATTTTAAAGTCATCCATAATGATGTTTTGATAGAAACATGACTGTACTGGCAGCAGGACAAAGATCTGCTAGAGCAGAAATCTCCTCATGCCCACACCATCTGACCAGTGGTTTATTTAAAAATAAATTACTATGCTATTTCAGAAGAAATCTCCTGTGTCTGCATGTTAACAGAGCTGTAACTGAGTGTCCACAGCAACTAAACAGAAGGAGCAAGCAGTGATGAACATATGCAGCAAGGCAACTCCACGGAGAGCCCTAGCAGAGCCCCAGCTTTTATTCTTCTCATTTTTCCCTCAATTTGGGAGCTGAAACTTTAGCATTCATATCCTTACAGCTACTCTCCAGAGACAGGAGAACTAGAAGCTTACCTAGGATTAGAAGGAAGCTGGTGCCTACAAGGTTTGATACCATGAACAGGAGTGATAATCAATAATAAAAATTCCACCAAATACAAACCTTGCAAAATAATTCCCTGAAAGTGGCATGAAAATTATGGTCTCACAAATCACAGCTGGCTGATTCATCAGGTTCAAAACGCAGCACAGAGAACCTCAAACAAGTTTGGAAGGAAAGACAATTTGGCATGAGTAAAGGGACCAGAGTCTTGTCCTGGTTTCATTTTAAGGATTTTAAAAGTTACAAGATAATCTCCTTAGAGGACAATCACATCAGAAGAGTAATAAAATATTTTCACAAGAAGAATAAATCCAAGGTGACTGGCTCTCACAAAATAGGTTATAACAAAAACCAAAACAAAAACCAAAAAAACGCCACAAAACCCTTTGAAATTATAAAGTATGTAAAAAAAAAAAAAAAAAAAAGAAAAATCACATTCTAGCCAGTTCTGAAGAAATTCTTGTGGACAACTCCCAAGCTAACTGAAGCTGAATCTGCCAAATGTAGAATAGCCTATGGCAGCAAAGAAAAAGAAAAATTAAGAAGAAGAAAAAAGAAATCTATGCATAAAATAACAATTTCTCAACAGCCATTTATTGCAGTGGCAGGACACCACCTCCTGCCTGGGATTAGACATCAACACCTTTGCTTAAAGCTCTTCTTGCTGGATGCAGAATGGCAAGCTGTTGACACTTGGTCCTAAGAGAGGGTTAATCCCCGTCCACCCACTGCTTGGCTCTCCTGGGGGAAATCTGGGCCCTTTAAATTCAACGGGGAATGTTGCTGAGCTTCAATGAGTTGTTATGGAGTGGGCCCTTGTTATTAGCTTGAGGAGTGGTGATTAAAACTGGTCCTCATACTTGGTCACTCACCTCGCAAATGTCCATCAGGAATACAGTTAATAGGAGCTTAGTGCTCTTGCGTGATTCACATTCATTATAAATCTGTGGGAGATGCCACCACTGGCTCAGGGCAAGAAAACATAAAAGGAAAAACAGCTGTTGCACAAGAGGACCCAGAAGAGCTTGAAATACCCCATTGCTTGAGCAAGGAGAGGCAAAACTAGTGCATGCAAGCCAGCTCTGGCTCAAGGAAGGCAGCAAAATTGCACATCACCAAGCAAAAGTGTGGCCCAGAGATGTTGACCACCACTGCACCGAGAGGCTGCTTCAGTCCAAAGGCAGTCACAGATAAGAAATGCCAACATGAATACTCAGAGAGGCATCATTTCTCGCTGCTTCCCAGCACACAGCTCCAGGGGCACAGGTCCTCCCATGGGCATCTTCTCCAGGCAATGCCAGCAGCAAAGGAGAAGGTGCATCCCAAGGGTGGGAAAAAACATCTCCCCTTCTATTACCTTCCCAATACTGGGGCTGATATTAGCTGGCAAGGTTCCCACCACTCCATTTTAAATCAGTAAAGGCACCGGGTGCTTTCAGATGGGCTCATTGGTTTCTGCACTGCCTATAGAGGAGCTCCGAAAGACGCAGCTTGTAACTCACCCAAATCTCTTGGGGCTAGTAGGACCCAGGAGATCAGCCCCCACCCTCCCTAATATCCCCCCAGGGCTGTAAACCCTGAGCCCCTTCCTCTATTCACTCATCATCATTTCCTGGGAAGCTATTTTATTTGCCCAACAACAGTCTAATTGTCTCATACACACACACTCACGTCCCACCAAACCCAACAAAGTCTATACATAGGAAGCAATAGCAGCAGTCAACATGCCCATCCTGCCTGGCTGGCAACTCACACAACTGCCTGCAAAGGGCCTTTAAAATCAAAACAAACATAAAAATTAAGGTAACAAAGAAAGTGGTGGAGCTTTACTTTTTCTTTTATAAAAGACAAATTGTTTATTGATTCAGTCCTTCCACTTGCAACCTCTTTGGTAACAGTCATAACACTTCCAGACTGGGAGAACGCAGTGGAAAGGCCCAATTCTGACCTCTCACCACTGTCAGAGCTGATGTGCCTTGGTGAGAGGCCAAAAGCATGGCCAAGGACCTGGCCTCTAGGGACAACCCGAAACAGCCTACCCTACCATGACTCGTCTTGCCCATGGGTGGCCCAGAGAGCAGACCCAGCACCCCAAGGCAGAAGATGGCTCGGGATGGGGATGCAGATTGGGCCCTCGGTGCCAAGGCTGACTGTAAGCTGTGCCCTGGAAGGCAGCTTTGATGCACCTCTTGGGACCTCCCGGACATTGGCCAATGGGGCTGTCAACGAAGCAAGACTTGCCCGCTCCAGTGGTAGGCAATGACTTGCCCCAGTTGGCCCCATGTTGATGTACTAACCCAACCGTCTCAGCCTCCCCCTCATCACACAATCCCAAAGAGAGTAACTGCTGTACTTGGAGTTAAAGATAAACATATATTGATTACACATGGTCATAAAAAAAAAAAAAAAAGTAATAATACATTTCCTAGAACATTACTTAAGACGCTTCCGAAAAGCATCCAAGCTTCCCCTCCCCGCCTTCCCTTATCTATACAGAATAAAGTGCTTCATTTAGTTTGTTCACACTAGTAGAGCCACTGATACACTCATAACTTGGCATGTTTGGGCAACCAATACTGAATGCTGTAAAATAATACAGAGCCAAACACCAGGCATGAGAAATTAGTTTTGAGGCAAGTGCTTGGGGTTTCATTCATTTCCTTCAAGTTCCATGCTACTGAGGTTGTTCTTATTCCTTTTTTTTTTTTTTTGTTTTCCTTTTTTTAATTATTATTTTCTTCCTTTGCAAGTTGACTCAATTCCCACTATGGTTACATGTCACTAGGCAGGCTGCGTGTGGGGAAGCTCTCTCCGTCCGTGTGAACAAAGGGCATCTGTCTGTCCATCCTTCCCTCTCGACTTCAGGCAAACCAAGAGTTTAACCAGTGGAGTTGTCTAGCAGCGGATGCTCGTTTCTATTGCACTGTCACAGCCGTTCCCACTTGCCGGCTGTCCATCCATCACCACCTTCCCACCGCGCTGGGGTTATGGCTGTGGTCCGAAGGGCCAGCTGTGCCTCATGGGCACCATGAGGCTAACTGGTCTGTGCTACCAGGCTCCTGGGATAGATAAACCAAAAAATGACCCCCCCCAACACGACTCCCTCCCTTCCCAGAGTTCAAATGAAAGCGGAGGGGGGGAATTTGAAACCCAGACAGGTCTGGGGTTAGATGCACGGGCAGAGTTGTCAGTTGGGCACTGTGTTGCGGTGTATTCATGAACTGCGTAATGGAAATCAAGCCCCTCTCCACCCTCGCAGTCTGTGGAAGAAGGGATGTGAGAGATTAAGGTGCAAGAGTTTTTTA
Organism: Loriculus beryllinus; assembly: GCA_039877255.1. Classification (NCBI taxonomy): domain Eukaryota; kingdom Metazoa; phylum Chordata; class Aves; order Psittaciformes; family Psittacidae; genus Loriculus; species Loriculus beryllinus. Next base: position 18,540 of record JBCJKH010046831.1, on the reverse strand, counting down.
AAAAAAAGAAAAAAATTAAAATAAGCCATAAAAAGCTTGAAAACAACGGACCCAACTCCCCCACCTCCCACCCTGTCTGACCCAACGGGTGCCAACAGGGCCAAGTGGGATAGACGCGGGACTGACTCGTTTTGAGCTCTTAGTACATTAACGAAAACCAGACATGAAGAGACACACTGGGGCCGAGTAAGGGTGTAGACAAAAGGGCTCAGAGGCCATGTAGGACTTCTGGGAACTGCTCAAGCCCTGAAGAAGGGAAGGAGCAGCAGGGATCTGGTTCTCCAAAGTGCTGTGTGCATGGTCACATCTCAATGTCTCCAAGTGGCTCTATGAGCAGGCTCTTGAAGGGGATCAGACGCAGATGGGATCAGTCACTGGGCTTTCTGTTGGGCTTCTAGCCTCAACAAGGTGCTCTCATCTCACAGTGACATCCAAGTGGGACAGGTCCTCACTGGGAGACGACAGACTGGGACAGGGAAAGCCACCTCCAGGTGAGAGGTACAAGGGAGCAAACATTGGTGTGTTTACTTGGGGGCAGAAGCCTACCAGCCAGGTAGGCTGATGCAGTCCATCACAAAAGACCATACAGGCAAGGTCAGCCCTCCTTGGGGTGCAGTGCTCCCATCCCATCTCAAGGCTGAGTGTGACAGGTAAGAAGCACAAGGGAGTCATAGGGGATGTGATCTGGGAGGCAGTGAAGGAGACAGCATGGACCACTCTACTGAGGCCCTCCAACACATCCAAGGATATCACTGAATGGTTCCCTAAAACAATCGTCTTCCCTTCTGGATCATGGTCCCTTCAGAAAGCCAATGGCCCCAAGACCATCCTCATGGGTGTGTGTTTGAGAAGGCTTTGTGCCATCCTAATAAGCCCCAGGGTCATGGAGGAAGGAGAGAAAAGAAGCCTTTGGTACCCATCTGAGAAGGTCAATACGGCGAGGAAGCTATGTCACAGCATCCTCCATTTGCTCAAAGCAGATGGAGATGAGAGTGAGCCCACTGGCACTGACTGCAGTGTTGGGAGTCTACAGCATCCCAGCCAACATGAAGACAAAAAGTGATTTGTTGCTCCAAAATGCTAACACCTACAAGAGCAGCCAGCTTTCTGGAGATACCAGGCACAGGGGATCACCACTGAGCAGGAGGGAACAATAGTCACCTAACCCATTCTGTCAAAGAGCAGTCAGCACAACAGCAGATGCTCCCCTGCCCTGTCCCTATCAGGGCAATGTTCCTGAATGTTCCCATTCAGCAAAGCCCTCAAGCACATGGCTGAATCCTCCCATCTCTGCAGGGACAGCCTCAATGCTGCCCAAGCATTTTGCTGATTTAGGCCAGGAGACAAAGCACCAAGATTTCTCGCAGGGCCAGATGTGGCCTGTGCCCACTGTGCCCAGCACCCTGCTGTCACCAAGAACAAGGTGCAAGTAAGAAAGGGCTCCTGCAGCCTGCTCAAGGTCCTCTCTTCCTTCTTGCTTACCAATAGCTCACGACTTCCTCCATGACCTAACCACATGCATACACAGCGCTGGCCTTGACAGCAAGACATTAACTGCTATGCACACTACCTCTTGGCCAGCACCTCTCTGCCCATGCTGCATGCTCTGCAGCCCCTGCAGTACTCCCAGCTCTCCCCATCTCCAAAGGGACATTTCCCCAGGAAGAAAGACCACACGGCCATGGACAGGCCAGTGCATGACTCCCTGATGCAGAGCACAGCAGCGAGATACCCAGCTTGGACCAACAAAAACTTAACAGCAAAGACTCCTATTCTCTATCACCAGCATGAAGCCAGCCTGAAGTGAAACCAAAGACCAACTCAGCTTCAACAAACACAACACTGCCAAAGAAGTGCTAACCAATAGTGTGAGACATCACCAAATCAAACACAGCCCTTACTGGTCCCCTCAAGCCAGGGTAGGGAAACAAATGACAGCTCCAAAGGGAGTGGCAAAGCTTGGGAGAGCGATGCAGGCAACGAATTGGAGGATGAAAGATCACCATCAGGCTGAATGTGGTCTGGCTTTAGCTCTGAACCTTGCAATGGGACCTAGCCTGGAGCTCACCCATCAGACAGGGGTTTATTCAAATTGTTAAGGCACTATTCTGGGCCGATTCTGCTGAGAAAAGGCAGCATCCTTCTTCTCTATCCCAGACTACATTCCCGCTGGTCCTGGGGCCATCTGAGCCCTCCCAGGGACATTTTCCAACTCCAGAGCACCCCCAGGAGCCCAGCTCCTGCTGGGATTAGGAGAAAGAGCACACTAGAGACCGACTCCCTTAGGGCATCCCAAAGGTGAACTGGCAGTGAGCTGCCGATGCCCCGAGATGCAACGCTGGTGTTTGTGCTTTTGCCTACCTAGGAGGAAAACCTGTCACGGGGAAGGAAGACGTGGCAAGGGCTGCTAATGAGAGCAGGCTGACAGCTTTCCAACGGGGACATCTGCTCACCTGCCGCGGGCCACTGGGGCTGGCAGGCAGGGCTGGCAGGGGCTCTTCTGTGGTGCTCACCTCTCAGCCTCTTGGGAAAAGAGCCTGGATTGAAAGACCAGCTTTACAGTACAGGGATTCAAGCACCACTAACTAGATTTCGGCTTATTATAAATATCGAAGCACCGGCAGGCATTCATTCGGCTAGCAAGAGGGAGTGCACCACCAGTGAGCACAACCCCGGATGGCACAGCATCCTGCTCCTCCAAGCACCACCAGCATCCTGGCTGAAGATGAAGCTGATGCATGGGAACATGTAACAGAAAGCAATGCCTTTTAACTACACCCTTACGGATGGATGGCGGCTCCTCCCCCAGCACCCATGCTCCTCGGTGCAGGGGGCTTCCTCCACCTCCTCCCCCTCTCTGTGGAGAATGATGGGTGAGAAAAAGCAAAAACATACCAAAACAACCCCAAAACGAGGAGGAAAAGGGGTAGAGAGCAAGCAAAGCCTTGGCTCCCCTGGGGGGAGGCATTCCCAAAGGGCTGAGCAGTCTGTGCAGGCGCATGGCCGGGATGGGGGCACCTAGTTGTTGTTTGAGTTTACCCTGCCCGCAGGAAACAGGGGAGGGGGTGGCGGTAGGTGAGGAGGAGGAGGGAGGGTCTGTGGAAGGGGATGGAGCAGTGGCAGGGACAGGGGGGAGACTCCAGGGCCAGGAGGCAACGGAGCAGGGCTGCTGGCAGGTTGGGGGACGGCCGTGTCCGAAGCCAAGGGGTTGCTGACGCGGAAGCATTTCTCCTTGTGGGCTTTCAGCATGTTGGAGAAGCGGAAGCGCTGGCCACAAACGTCACAGGGGTACGGCTTCTCGCCCGTGTGGGTCCGGCGATGCCGCTTCATGTTGGGGCGGCTGGTGAAGCTCTTGCCACAGATCTCACAGATGTAGGGCTTCTCACCTAAGGATGGGGGAAGACAGATGAGAAGATGGTGTCCCCTGGTGTCTGGGCTGTACCCTGTCAAAACCCCATCCTGCCATCCACCCAAAGATGCTACCCCTTTCCAATGCCTTTCTCCTGGGTGCCTGTATATAGAGGCTGCAGGCAAAGCAGGGAACTCTCACCTGTGTGCGTCTTCATGTGCTCATCAAAGTACTGCTTCATGTTGAAGTCCTTGCCACACCACTGACACATGAACTGCTTGTGACCAATGTGGATGCTCATGTGAGAGCGCAGCTGGTACTTGTACTGGAAGCGTTCATTACAGTTCTGCAGAAGTGAGAAGGGGATGTCCTTTTGATGAGCACCCAGAACACCCTCACATTCCCCCCAGATCGCCAGCATGTTGAAGTAGTGCAAGAAATCACTTTTTTCCCCAAAAAGAACCCAAATAAATGGCTTTCTAGGATATACCCAGCCGGGCGTTTAGGCTGGATGGGCATAGGGTTGGATGCAAAATCCAGGCGCTGGAGGGACAGATCATGGCATCAGACAAGTTTCATCATAAGGTTGTTAGGATCCTCAAACCCGGAGGCAATGCAAAGTCTGGAAGAGCATGGGAGCATCCCTACAGCTGTATTGACACAAAGCATGGGGGGAGCTCCAAAAAGGGGATGATTTTTCCCCAGATCAATGGCTTTGTCCTTGTTTGAGAAGATGCAGGGTGAGGAGACACACAGAACCTTACCTCGCATTTAAAAGGCTTTTCCCCGGAGTGCTGGAGTGAATGGACCTTGAGGGACATGCTGCGCTTGAAGGACTTCCCACAGGTCTCACAGGTGAATGGCATGTCCTTGGTGTGAGCTGAAGTGGAGAAGAGCAGTGTCAGGAGTCCTCCTTGCACTTGAAGCATCCGTCTCCCCAAGTCCCATCTGCCATTGCCAACACCAGTGCCCAACCCCAGCAAATCCAATGCCATCTTGGGAATATAAACAGCAGCAACATTTCAGGTACTTCCTGTATTGTTTGCCAAGCCCCCCATTTTTTGATCCCTTTGGTGCCTGCAAGCCCCCAGGGACACAACCACCATTGTCATGGGCAATCTGCTTTTCAAAGCCTGGCACTGGTGCCGTCTGGAAGGATGGTTGTACTTCAAACCCTCCTTTGATCACTTCTGAGGTCTTTTTTTCTGGTTAAATAAAACAAAAGTGATTTCCCAGCACCAAGCCTGACTGCTCCAAACCAGCACTGAGCAGACATACGTTCAGCATTAAATAATGGGCCAAATTTCAAGGCCTCTGCATTCACGTGAGAAAGCTCACCCAAGAGTAAGCCCAGCCCTAAACTCCCAACACAACAGCAACAAAAAAACACCCTTCATTGAAAAAACGATGGATGAACACCCCTAACAAGGTCTCCCTGTGGCACCGGTGCCTCCCGCACTCACCAACCATGTGTTTGCGCACGTGGGCCATGGTGTAGAACTTCTTCTCGCAGATCTCGCAGGAGAACTTCTTCTCGGCATAGCCGTGAACGATCTTGTTGTGCTCATGGAGGGACCAGAGTTTCTTGAACCCCTTCCCGCATGTCACACACTGCAAGGACAGAGGGGATGGGTAAGGAAGCAGCGGAATGTGCCCAGAGACCACCAGCATTTCCATCTTAATAGGCTATCAGCTTAATCCAGTGAAAGGGAACATCACTAGGAAACCTACAGCTAAGACATCAAAAATCATAATGACCAGCAAGTCTGCTACAGACCTTGTCACTTAAAAACCTCCAGAAGTCAGATTTCCGAGGATGGAACAATGACTTCTTAGGGAAGGACATGGCATCTCCATCAATGGCTGAATTAAGACTTGCATAAACAGCAGCTCACCCACCAAGGTTCTATTCCCAGCTGGGGATTGAATTCTTGCACACAATGATGCTATTACATAAAAAAACAAAACACAACCCTCTGCGCATTAGAAGGCTGCAAAGAATACAAGAACAAGAAGAAGGCCAAGCCAGGAAGCACAACTTCAATCTTCAGCAGGTATTACAGATGTTTTACCACCAAATGAGTTTTCCAAACATACCCAAATGGACTCCAAAGCTAGTCCAAGCAGAACATGACGTTCTGCACAAGCAGCACATGACGTGCTAAGCCTCCCCCAAGAAGTTATGGCAGAGATTTGCTTCAGTTCCGATAAGTTTCATGTTTCTCTGAAACTTCCCAGGAAAACCTCCAGCTGTGGCATGAGATCAGTTTGAAGCATGTGAGACCAGTTCAGTGCCCAGGGAAACACTGGAGAGCAAGGTCCACACAGGAGACCATTGTTGGAGTACAGGGATGGCAGTCAGCATGCGGCAGAGGACCCTGCCAGGCACCAAGGGTCTCTCTTTCCTCCAAGGGTTAAACTCTTTGATCTTCATCTCTCCATGACTCATCTTCCTCTTGGTTAACAAGGATAAAACCATCCCTCCTTCTCACAAATGTGTTAAGAAAGTAATTTATGCCTTGGAGGCATCTCACAACAGCACGGCTGAGTGGTACCAGTGAGCCCAGGGAGGGATTCCTCTGGCTTCCCCTCCTACTCAGAGGAACAGACGCTCGTTGATGGGCTTCGACCAGATTTTGCACCACATGAGGCTGTGATACCATGGAAAATATCCCAATATGCCCGTATTTCTCCATATATATTTCTATTTAGACACCCAAGAGGCAAAATCAGGGTCACAGAGGCATTCCAACATCCATCATCTTCACCTTGTAATGAGTAGTTCTCTCGAGTTTTACTGTTTCTAAGTATATATTTCCACAGATAAGAACAGTTTTATCTCTGCTGTAAGAGACATTTCAGGACAAATTCAGGACCAGAGCCTGGTATCAAAGACACATCAATATCCATTTTCTGCACTTAAAATGAAAAAAGCTGCAGGGGAATTCTAAAATAAAAGGTAGAAGGAAAACAGCAGATGTAGGAAAGCCCCCAGGCTGGGACCAAGCACCCTGGAGGGCTGAGCTCTGTCTTCAGTTACCGTAAGAAAGCATCACTTGAAAATATAGAAGTCGCATCCGAATGAAGGGGGGAAAAAAATGATAAGATAGATTATTGCAGGTTAAGAGTAAAACCATACTGAAGCTGCTCAAAGAGTCTGAGAACCAACCAATAGAGCAATGGACAAATCAGTTCTCAGGTGGTAGAGGCAGGATGCCTGTTACGTTGCCCGCAGGCCTGTGGACAGTGATGGGAAACCATCACAGGGTGAAGCCTAACACCTAAAGCATTATGGATGAAATCTGGGGGCAAAACAGGGAAATAAAGCAGCAGACTTGAATGGGATAAGAGGGATGGTCCCTTCACAGATCTGGTTGAAAACCAAGAAATAAAAACTGTCTATTATAGGTATAGAGTTGAAGAATATCCCTTTCCCACCCAGCTATAATTCTGGGGTATATTGATATACTTATTATATTATTGATATACTTATACTATATTCAATATTATCAGAGCAACTGCAGTGAATTTGGCTATTTGTAAAATTAAAAACGCTCAACTAAGTAAGAGGTAAAGATCCACATTTTCTGCAGAAAGAGGTCACTACACAGTCAGTTGTGGTTCATCCTATTCAGAAATGATCTGGAAAAAGGATAAAAAGCAGGAGGGAGGGAACCAATAAGGTGACAGGCCCATGTTACCCATCAGGAAAGCTGAAGAAACGTTCTGGGAAAACTCACTTTAATTGCGCAGGCTTTACGATAGGCTCTGATACAGCCACCATGATGCAGATGTCAGAGCTGCACTCACCCATTCTGGGAAAAAGCATCCAAAAAAACCAATCCCAGCACTGTGAATTTTTTAGGGTCAAAGCGTCAGTGCAGGCAGCGGCTTCTTCACCCACTTGTTCCAAGACCGCTCCTGTCTCCATGTTCCCCACACACCCTAACATTGAGATCCACTTCATTCCCCTTTTATTTGCGGTACCATCAGCAAAGGGCTCCGGGTGCCCTGGGTTGTGTTACCTTCACCTAGGATGGCTGCAAGATCATTTAAAATCTGGCTGGTGGTGGAAGGACGACGGGCAAAGCTCTCCAGAAGTTGGTATTTTTTAATTAATAGCAGCAGCAGCACATAAAACAGCTCGTCAGGGATTAGGGGATGGGCTGGAGGGGTCTGCAGGAACTTGCTGCTCTGATGGGATGCCTCCCTATCCCTCCAAAATAGCAGTGATTTAACAGAGTCAGTCTGCAAACACACAATCTCGTTAGCATTAGGTGAAGGACGCACCAAGCTCAAGCCCTGCATGGATGTCAAATGCATCCGGAAATTCGCTAATACGCAAGCTAAAGAGCACAAAAGGCAGATTAAAACCATTTTAACTTGTGTCAGCAAATCTTTGAATTAAGCTAAATTGGTTTCAGCCTGGGTGGGAACAGCTGGAGTGTGTCTCCATCAGGGGCTCGCAGTGTTTTATCCAGATTAACTGAATAAATTCAAAGGAAAATCACTCCCCAAAAATTACTCCATGCTTCCAGCCGGCCAGCCAAGGGGAAGCCACAGTCCCCTGGCACAAATCCTCACACCCCATACCACCATGGGACCCTCCTGAGCCTGAATACAAATCACAAGGGTGAAATGAGGTTCCCTCCCATCTGCCATGTGCCAACCACAACATCAAAAGTATTTGAGCATGAGCCCATCCCATGGTGTAGCTGGATGGGATGTCCTCCATGGTGGGTGGGATGTCCCTCCCACACTGGAACGTCCCATCATAGTGGGATGCTCTTCCTTTGGCGGGACGCCCCAACCTTGGTGGGATGTTCATCCCTAGTGGGATGCTTCACCCCATGGTGGATGTTCTCCCCTTGGTGGGATGTCTCTCCCCTGGCAGGACATCCCCGGGGCTGGCTCACCTGGATGTTCTTCTCGCAGTCAGTCTGGTGGTGCAGCAGCAGCTCGCTCTCGAGCAGGAAGCGTTTGCCGCACTTGTCGCAGATCTGCATGCGGCTGTGTGTGACGTTCATGTGCTTCTCCAGGTACCAGCGGTTGTTGAAGACCCGGGGGCACTTCTTGCATGGGTAGTGCTGTTTCTCCTCCAGCTTCACCTTCTGGCCCAAACTATCCTGTTCCTTTTTCCTCTTCCTCCCTCGCTGCCCTTCTTCCTCCTCCTCCTCCTCCTCCTCTTCCACCTTGGCCATCTCCTGGGACCTGGTTGCCATGGCAGGTTTGGTGGCTTTGGAGGCCCGGCTGCCTCTGCGGGGCTGCCCACACTTTTCCCTTTTCACTTCTGATGCATCTTCATCATCGTCGTCGTCATCCTCTTCTTCCGTCGTCTCCTCCAGGTCTTCCTCCTCACTGTGCTCCTCCTCCTCCTCCTCACCCACCTCCGCATCCTCCTCTTCTTCTTCCTCCTCCTCCCCTTCCTCATTCTCCTCCTCCCCATCCTCCTCCGTGTCTCGCCCATCACCATCAGGCCTCCCCATCACAGCTGCCTCACTGGCAGCTCCCTTCCCCTCCGTGCCCTTGGAGACATTGAGGGTCTGGTTGTTGAGGTTCACCTCCACAATGATCTGTTCCCGGTTGTATGAGCCCTGGCTGTCCAGGTCCTCCTCTGACTCCTCACCCTCCATCTTACAGACAGCACCCGGACCAACATCCTTCTCCTCCTTGTAGTACTGCTTGGCTGGACCAGGGGGGAGCGTCCCACCACCCGTGCCATCTTCCACCCGCACTGAATAGGGGTCATTGCCCTCCCGGGCGTAGATCTTGGGATGGGGGGCATCCACCTCCTGCTTGATCTCACAGTAGTAGGGTGGGGGTCCGGTGCAGCCCTCAGCAGGCAGGGCCATGTCAGTGGCCAGGCTGAGTGAGCGGGTGTCGAGGAGATCCTGGCAGGAGGAGGCAATGTTGTTCATCTGCAACACGGCGGCCGCGTTCAGCACATCCTGCACATTGCAGGAGTTGACGAGGAGCTTGGAGGTGTAGATGAAGTTGAGGATCTGCTGGAGGCCCTGTGAGGTGAGAGCCTCCAGAGAGAGCTCCACGCGCTGCAGCTGCTTGTTCTGGGTGAAGAGGGAGTGGAAGAACTGGCTGTAGGCTGCCAGGACCCCCTTGTGCGCTGGGAAGATGCTCTTGTGCTGCACTAGCACGATGTCCACGTCGCACAGGTCCGGCTGAAAGAGGCGCTGCTCGTTCAGTCTGTCCATCAAACACGTGAAGTGGAGGGCTACATCCTCCACCAGGGAGTACTCAGCCGAAGGGTAGTCAGTCGTTTTTTCGACTATCAGCTGTGGGGAGGAAGGAAACAAAAGAATTCAAGAGGGCTCTTTCCCCAGGGAAACACCCGCCCAGCCATGCCACCCATCCCTGTCCACGTATCCCAAATCAGAGAAACCAACCAAGAAGCTCCACCACCAACTTGATTCCAGGAGACTCAACCAAGAAGGAGAAAGCCCAGTGAAAGTATAGGTGAAGGCCACTCAAGCACCTACTGACATCCCTTCAGCCTGTGGTAGGATGCACCATGGCTACCCCACCACCAAGCTGGTCCAAAGCCTGGCTCAGCTGTCCACACTCATGTGGGGGGAGATGTCATGCAGTGGAGGGGATGCCTCGACCTCCTAAACAAGGTGGAGACCCCAGGGGGACATTTGCCCCATGCACGAAGCCAATTCTAGGCACCAGCTGAGATTTAACACCCTAAATAGAAGGAAATTAGGATTTTAAATCTCCCTGCTTCTACAAGATAATTACACAAAACACAGTAACCTCTCATATTTCCCGAATTACACCGTGTGCTCTGACTCACGTCAGCAGCTAACTCCCTAGCTGGATTCACTGGGATGAGTTATGCGCTTTTTTAATGCCCATTTTAAATTGCCTGGGGAAAGGCACTACCTGGAAAAATTTAAATCAGGGAGCAGCAGCCCCAGGCTGGGAAATGCTGTGACTGCCAATGCTTCCCAGACTGCATTTGCTGGGTATTTAATTCCACTTACATGTATTTTGCATGGTGCAAACCCCCTCTGGATATCCATCACCTCTCCTGGGGATATTGAGCACCAGGAAGGGTTTGCCAGCTGCATCTCAAACACAAGGGATGTCCCACACTCTAAATCTCATGCCCTGTATTAAAAGCAGGTGGGATCACCCCTTACCCTCTGCTTCCCTTTGTCTTGCTGTGCTGAGCACCCAGTTCATGGATGGAGAAGGATCCAGCCACATTAACATCCTCTTTTCCACACCACTGTAAGATATGACCAAGGACATGGTGCAGAACAGTGGCAGAAATGGAGGGTTCAACTTGTCAGGTTTATCCTGCACCTTACACTCCAGAAAGCATTTCTCAGCTCCAATTTTTTTCTGGAACAAATGGCAGCTCTTGATCAACCCCTGAACTCCAGCAAGACACAATTTGTTTGTCTTTTATTTTTGTGAGCCAAAGGCGAAAGCACACACAGACAAAAATGTTTAAATAATATAAAAGGGTGTTTTCTTCTGTTTTCCCAACAAGGTTTTTTTTAAAAAAATGTCCCCCCTCCTTGCCAAAATTCTTCATTTTCACTGAATTTATGCTCCACAACCAACCCACCCAACCAACGGGGTCTTCAGCTTCACATTGTCCAGAGGGCCCCAGAGAGCCCCAGCAAACTCACACCAGGGGGAAAACTGGACAAAAACAGCTTTTCTGCAGCCTGGAGTAAGGCAAAGAGCGAGAAGGGACCTTATATATATTTCTGTATATATTTTATACCTGTATTATATATTCGTTTTTCATATACATTAAAACACTGTGTAAACACACGTAAACATATAAATACATAAACACTATACATACATATTTGTTACAAAATGCTGCATCCCAGCTGGAACATCGGCCACCTCATCCCCCCCATTTTCTGAGCCTTGCAACTGCCAAGGACATTTCGACAAGAGAAACTTGGATGCCTCAGCCCCCCCAAGACACACAGGAAAATAAGTAACACTATCATATGTATTGAGCGCTGAAGGGACAGCAAAAGCTTTCAAGTGGAGAGGTCTGCTCTTTGCCAGGGACTTGCCTGCTTTGCTTGTGCTATGAAAAAAACCCAGTTGAATTCAGGTTTTTCCTCCTGGGATCCATCTCACCTCACTCCCCATAAGGATGCCCCGAGCTCAGCACGGTCACAGCCATGGAGAAATGGATGCAAAACAGGGGGAATTGGTTCCGTCGGGCAGCACCGTCTCTGCACAGCGCAGCAAGGAAAACAAAAGCTGGGTTCTGCTCCGGATCGAGGTTTTTTGGCAAAAGGGGCTGATCCCTCACCCAGAGCCGGGTCTTGCCAGGCAGCTCTAATCAGTCCCAGCAGCGGCGAGGACAATGCGTGTCTTGGCCGCGTCCCGTTGGTGACTTCAGCCCGGGCTTGTCAGCGGGAGGCTTTTGCTCTTTATTGCTATCAGATGCTTTTCGTGAGCTTGCCCGGAGCCCCAGCCAAGGCGAGAGGCGCCTGCCGGGGTGAGATCCCAAGAAAGACCCCAACTTGCCCTAAAATACCCCTCTGGCAGCTCCCGCTCCTGCTGCCGCACCAGAGCAGAGAAGCCCGATTAATCGGGATTAATGAGAAGGTTAAATCCATCACCCTTCCCCTGGGAAAACAAATACTTTAAATATATATATATATATATATATATATTTTTTTTTTTTAAATCCCAAAAGTATTAAAAAATACTCATTGAAAAAATAAAATTGCAGTTTTGCTCTTTTCCACCATCACCACCTGTGTGGGTTTAGTCCCACGAGCGGCCCACTGCAGGAGCAGGTCACCCATCCCATCCCGAGTCTGGACTTGGGGTGTTCCATGGTGTATGAAACTGGAGCAAACTCTAAAACCATTGACCCCCACCACCCAAATGAACTCTGGACAGGGCCCTGGAATCACCATCCCAAAAAGAATCCATGAAAATTACTCGAAAGCGTTTCTGTGAGGTCCCCATGCCAAGGGGACGGCAGCGCCTCCAGACAGCCCTCCCTGCCCCAACGCTGCCCTCCAGCGCTATTTTCTGAGTATTTTCAAGCAGCACTGCCAAAGTCTGCTCCCAAAATGGCCAGCTGGAGGATGGGGAGGACGCTCAGGGTGAGAGGGGACAAAGGGATGGAGTTAGCTGAGCCCTGATGGCAGTGGATGTGAAGACACAGGAGTGATACAGTAATGGTGGCCAAAGGAGATGCTCATGCTCGCTGGACCAGGACAGCCTTTCTCCAACAAAGCCACTGAAAATACTGCTACAGGAGATGAAGCCTGAGCACAGCACCGTCAACCCCTACCATGCCTCAGTTCCCTTAACAGCCCCACCAGCACCTCATCACCTCCTTTAAAGTGGGCTGCTGCTGGATTTACCCCAATGTACTAAGATAAAACACCATTTATCTTCACAGATCCCTAAATACTCCTGCAGCAATATACCCCCGTGAATGAGCAGTAGGTTGGGTCACCCTGGACATATTAAAATACCCAAATCTGCAGGCCCCCACGCCACCTCTGGCATTCACCAGCCTCTCTATTTATTTATAGCCATGACTATTGCCTTCATCACTGGAGTATCAAGGATCACAAGTATCTATCTCCTGTATTAGCAAAAGGATAGGGTTTGGGGGGCATACAAGGCACATTTAGGGGCCACAAGCCCCTGCTTCAAGTGGAGCAGGGCGGTGAGACCAACTGCCTGTGAACCGGTTTCCACTCAGCACAAAATCTAGGGATTTCCTTACAATTTTTCACCACCAAGACTCCCATGAAAAACAGCAATCTGCTTTTCCATACCATCTGCAACCACCAAAACATTTACCATTGACCTTCAGTATTAAACCTGCATTAAGAAAAAGTGCTTTAATGAGCAGCTGAATATGATATTAGCACTTGCTCCTCAAAGAAACCTCGTGTCCTATCCTCAATTTGAATAGCGCTGCACTGCGGGGTGAAAGAGCTTGGCTGAAAGTATTCAATCCCAAAACTTCACTTTTGCTAAAGAAAGAAACAACATTAACCCCCCCTATTTTTACAGATTATTTCAAGTGATACAAAGATGTATCATTAGGAATCCCAAAGACACACATGCTTTTGATTTTAATGCACACCCCTGTGGCCATTTGCCCTCTGCTTTCAAGACCCTTGGATGAAACCTTCAGCCTTTACCCCCATAGTTTTGAGGCTACATAGGGTTTGGGTTTTTTTAAGGATGATGTGGTGCTCACGTCTCCCAAAAAACAACTCCCAAATTCAGGATGCACCAGCATGAAGCCACCCCAGAACCAGCAGCACTGCCTGGACTACACAGTGCCAAAACCACCCATTTTTGGACCATGGCCATGCACGGAAACTTGGCACTGATGTAAAACACATGCCAACGCACCCTCTCCTCGCCTATCACCTACCTTCACTGCTTTGCTCGCCTGTCGCCGCCCTCCCCGGGTGCCTCTCCCATGGGTGCTTTGCCCTCCCGTGGCACAGCGCTGTGCTAGGGGTAGGGGTTTTTTTGCTTCTCTGAACGGGTGTTTTCATTTAATTAGGGGAGGGTTGTCCGGAAAAACAAGCAGGAAGGGAAAACAATAGCTCGGCCACAGCCCCGCCTGGCGAGGCGCCGGCTGACACGGCCCCAAGCGCCCACCGCCAGCATCCTGCCCACTGCGACGGGATGCCGCTGGGGCTGGACCGGGCACTCACAAGGAATGGTCCCATCTCAGAGGCCAGGAATGGCCAAGTCCTTTGGGATGGTGGTGACACCATCTAACGTGGTGACTTTCCTCTACGTACTGTCTAAAAGGCTTGAGGCTGCCCAAATTAGAGCCACGTGCAGGCTTCAGGGAGAGGAAGTGAGAGGAAGGGGCTCAATGATGCTCCCAAAGCCTGTCCCACTCCAGGGTGTTGGGCATCCCAAAAAAAACCTCCCAGCCTCTACATAAGCAAAGAAGAGCATTAGCCTGGCTTGGGGAACAGTCAGATGTTTCACAGGCTTTTTTTGTTCCCCTCCCTTTTGGTTGTTTTCTAGGGCTTTTTTAATAGCATCCAGCATTTACAGGCTTCAGCTCAAAGATGCTTTTCCAGGGAGCAGCCTGGGAAGCCAGCAGCACTGCCAGGCCCAGCAGGCCCATCCTCAGTGCAAGGGAATGGGGACAAATCCTTCCCCCATCCCTGTCCCCATGCAGCCAAGTAGCCTCCCCTGCAAACGGGGAAAAGGTTCATTTGGGCTTTTCTTGTAAGTGCCACAGCCACCTGCAGCACTGGGAGAACAGGGGGATGAGGTGGGATGAGCAACACCAAGCTTCATTCCGTTGGGAATGGGCACTGGTGTCCCAGCAGCACAGCCCACTGAGGGTTAATGGCTGGCTGCTTTCTTATTTATTTTATAGAGGGTTTTTTTTCTCATTTCCCAAACCCACCAGCCTCTCTGGCATCTTTCTTTTCTTTTGCACACAGAGCTGCAAAGCTACAAGGATGCTTTGCAAGGACGGACAGATGGGACAACCCTGCTATCATTCCCCATTCCCAAACTAGTCCAGTGAGGAGATGCTGCAAAGCTGCTCCTTGCGGATGCCACCAGCACCACCGTGATGGCACCAGGGACACCATCCCTCTGTTCCACCAAGGGTGACAATGGAGAGCATTGCCAAGCCCTGAGATCAGCCCAGTAACCCCCATGTCCATCCCGACAGGAGTGAAGGTGAGCCCCGTACTCTGCACAAGCACAACCCCTTACTGTAAAAATATGGAGGCCTCAGCCCAGCACCACATTATCTCCAGCCCAGGATAAGCCTCGGTCACTCTGCTCTGGAGGGAGAGCAGAGGCACCAAAACTGGGCTGGATGCACCCATCCATCTGTCCATGTCCCCTTGGTCAGGACCCAGAGAGGTTTCTCTGTGTGCACCCAGACCCAATACGTAGCGCAAAAGCTCTGTGGGCAATTCAAGCTCTGCGCTAAGCCTATAGCAGGGTCTGGGGTTAAACCCCAAACGGATGCTGCTGGATTTTGGCAGAGCCAACATCCTCCTGACAAACACCAAACACAGCCAGGGCAGACAAGCCACAGGGTCCCCGCCAGTGCCTGGCACAGCCAGTGACACCCAGCTGATAGAGACATCCCCGATCCACCACCCTGGCACCGGAGCAGACATCGGGATGCGATGCTGCCCTCCTGTCCAGGGGATGCAGGACCTGCTGCAGAGTCACTGCTGCGGTGGAAGAGCCCAGGACATACACACAACACACACACACACACATACACACACACATACACAAAGCCACTGTCTCTCCCCTCCCCTGCCCGAGAAAAACAAGGGGAGGGGAGATCGAGGGAGGAAACAAGGACAAAACCCAACACTGACCTCCCCAGCCGGGCTGTCGGCCAAGCGGCTGCGCCAGGGGCCAGCTCCGAACCGCTGCCCAGCCCGGCGCGAGCCGGCAAGGCCAGGGAGGAGGTGAGCATCATCCCCTCACAACCCTACGGGTGCCCCCAGTGCCACCAAAGGAGGGGATAGATGCAGTGGGGGAAATGGTGCACAGAGTCCCCTGTGACCCACAGGACACCCAGGGACATCAAATGCAGTGCAGGGAGCATGGATGGGTGCAACGGGGCAGCCACTGCGCTGCTTGTGCATAGCCTGAAGCCATAGTGTCCCTGAGCCAGCCCCAAATACACATTGCCGGGCAGTAGCCAGGAAGAAGCTGAGATCCCTGGAAAGCAAGGTGAATAGACGCACAAGGCCTCCTCCAATACACTGCTGAATTAGGTTGGCAATGGACAGCACATTCCCTTGCCCAGCACCATGGTCCCCATCCCCGGGGAAGCCACAGTAACCTTCCAAGTGGGTCAGCAGTGAGATGGGATGTGACACCTCCAAGGTTTGCCTATACCCAGCTCCCATCAAACCGTAAACCCAACTCCAGACCACAAAATTGCCAGAGGTCTAAGGCTGAGCTTCTCCCAGCACCCTGGGCACAGCTTTCCATCCTAGAGCATCCTCCCCAAAGCCTCACACTGACCTCAGGGATGGTCCCCATCCCCAGCTCCATCCTAAACCCAACCTTGGCTGGGGCTTTTCGTGAAGCACCAGCCATGCTCCTCTCTGCCAGCCATCCTTCCTGACCAACACTTCCAAGATTTTTATGAACATGCATTAAAATGGGTTTATTTTTATCATGGCTCTTCCTTTTTTGGAAGCAGCTCATGGATCAGGGCTGTAACCCAGAAAAAGGTGTCAGTAACCCTAGCTCTGGGCAAAAGATACAATCATAAAAATAATAATTAAGAAAACAGTTTATTGTAATTAAGTCTTCTACCCATCATATCTGTACCGCCATGGCCAGTCCTTCCCCATATCCAAAGTCACCTCAGGTCTGACCATAGGCAGCTGAAGCACCGAAGTCGTCTGAAGAGGGAACAGCAGCCTAAAAGGACACAGGGAGAAGTCCTCAGATGTCTCCACAGAGGAAACCCAACAGGGCCAGCCCTTCCCTGCAAACACCACTCCAGCAGTGCAATGCAATGGGTTTCCTTTAGAAATAAGAGGAAAAATTAGGGGCAGCTGGTACAGAGACAGATCCCGAGCTCATCCTCACCACCAGCATCCTCCAGCCTTTCAGGGACCACAGATCCCATGGGATGTCAGGGGACATCTAAGATGCAAACCACACAGGGGAATTAGGGGATTCCCTTTCTCAGGACTACACAAATGCGAAAGCAAAACAGAAACTTCAGTTCTTGCTCTTCCTGGAGAGCACTTTGTCACGGCCATTGCCACGTCCCCATCTGAAAATCCTAAAGGCAGCAGTGCGGGAGAGCCCTCAGATTTCTCCTCCAGCATGAACAAGGAAGGAGGATGGAGAAATCAGCAATTCCCCCGAAACCTTCAAAGACCCTCTGATGTTTTGACACATTCAGTTCATCCACAAAAGGGTTTTTTCCTATTTTTCCTTAAGCAGAAAAATCTGCATCTTAGAAATAACCAATATTTAACTGATTCACGGGCAACCTCCGGCTTCCCCCTCCCTTTTACAAAGAAGGCATCTCCAAAGGCAGCAGCGGGTTATTTTAGTGAAGAGGATGACATGCCTCTCCTCCAGACCTGAGACACAAACACAGGGCCGTTTATCTCTCCTGACTCCAGCATTTGCCTGGTAATAACCTAACGCGCCGTTAATTCCTCACAGGGAGAACAAAGCTCAGTCCTGAAGCCAAGCCAGGCGGTGATAGGAACCCTCCGGATGCCCCAGCAAAGCCCCTGGAATGGTGTTTAGCCCAGACAGCATCCTCAGGGAAACTCCTTGGTCAGAGCCGAAATGTTTGCACACAGCAAACAATTTCAACACCAGATCCAGAAAATAAATAAATAAAAATAAAATTTTAAAAATTCTCTTAGCATCCTTCCAAGGAGGATTTTTGCTCCGCGAAGCAAATTTTCCTCTGTTTCTTGCTGAGGCCAGGGGCACAGGAAAGGTTTAATTCCTACTGCCTACTCAGGCGGGCTCTGGGCATCTCCATTCCCACCTCGGGGATGGAACGTTTCCGAAAACCACCCCGGTGCATCCCCAGGTCCATCAGCATCTCCCTCCGGAGGGGATGCAGGGGCAGCTTCATAAACTGATTAATGCCAGCAGGAATTTCGCATGCTGAGTGCAGCCAGCACATACCCAAACCGGACCCCAGTTACCCCCAGTATCGGAGCCAGGGAGTGCCAAGCTCCATCCCAGCATCCCAGCTATCACGTCCTGCACCAGCTCAGCTGTGTCTATTTTTCCAAGCTTGCACTTTCTTCCCCGGTCTGAAAAGCCGCTCGAACACCTCCAGGGTATTATTACGGGCACGGAGCCATCGCTGGGGCAATCACAACACCGCACTTTTAGGGACGGGGGAGGCACCAGAGCACCTGGAACCGCGGTTCCTGCGCACGGCACATCCCAAGGGATTTTCCCTGTGCATCTTCCCGACTCAGGCCTGCTCTCTGCAAGTCAAACGAACCCCCCTCTAAAGTCCACCGGCTGCTAAAATAGGTCACTGCTGCAAGGCTCCCGGTGCAACCAGCCTCCCTTCCTTGTTACTATTATTGTATTTTAGGAGGATTCACGGAAAATGCCTTTGCAAACCCAGAGCAGGGCGGGATGCTGCGCCTTCCCCGGGCCTCACTCCTCTGGGAGGGTCAGGGTGAGCCCAGCAT
>JBCJKH010046830.1:16619-35614 GCA_039877255.1 Loriculus beryllinus | reverse complement strand
GCTGAGGCACTGGAATGGGTTGCCCAGGGAAGTTGTGAATGCTCCATCCCTGGCAGGGTTCAAGGCCAGGTTGGACAGAGCCTTGGGTGGCATGGTTTAGTGTGGGGTGTCCTTGCTTATGGCAAGAGGGTTGGAACTGGATGATCTTAAGGTCCTTTCCAACCATAACGATTCTGTGATTCTATGAAAAAAATAAGGTTGGGATTTTTCGTGAGCTGTTGAAGAAGCTCAGCAATTGTTTTCTGTAACAGTGCACTAACCACTACCATGCTGGAAAATGAACCTCTGAAGACTTTTTCTCATGGGAAAATTGCAAAACACACTTGTACATGAATTCCAAATGCAGACTTTGTGTTTATAGGGTCACCATTTATTGCTTAAAGGAAACTTCTTATTTACATGACAGCTGAACTTTGTCCATGTATGGCTGCTTTCAGTTAAGTGGCCAGGTTGTTGAGAAGTAATGTATTACTCCTTTATGACACAGACTGTGTGAAAGCTTCGTACAAAAGAGTGTTTTAAACAAATGAATGCAAATGTAGGGAAGTAATTTATTAAAAATTACTCCAGTGATAGCCAAGAATCCTGCTGTCAATTTGAATCATATTTAGATAGGATTTGTGTTTGTTCTCTATAGTGCATAGCTTAAAACCAGTTAGAGTATATGGAGATCTTAGTTTTAAATTGCTAGATTGTATTGCTTTTAGTGTGGCTTTAAGAGAAGATGAAGGAGAGAGCAGCTTGTCTATCCCTCTGCTCTGAGCAGACCAGCATCACTCAAACCAGTCCTGTTAGCTTCTTGTCTAAAAGCCTTCAAGGCTGGAGGTTGGACAGCCTCCATAGGGCTGTCTGTTCCATTAACTTGGTATCCTTACAGTTTGTGTGGGTTTCCCTGCCTGATGTGCCTGTGACATTTCAGCTGTTCAGGTCCATGAGAACAGCCACACTGAATTAGGTTCCCAATCCCAGTTATCTTCTCCCCTGTTGCAACAGTGGCAGACTCCAAATGCTTCAGAATTTAACGAGGTAGAAGATGTGGATATCTGAGATGATTTGCCTGTTCTGGGATATCTCATATGTAAATAAGGACACCATAGACCCTAATGCATGAAATGTAATCTCTTACAAAATCTGTTAGCATTGAAAATTGAATATTCTTGCTAGCCTTGTACAGTCTTGGCTATGCAATTGTTTTTCCCCTCTTAACATTCTGTGGCAGTGAGTGTCATAGTTTGTTTATGCATTGTATGAAAAATTATTTCCTTTTATCAGGCTTAAATTTGTTGTCTTTCAGTTTCACTCACTGTCCCCTATCTTCTGCGTTTGGCAATGTGGAGAACAAAAGCTCTCAACATGTCTCCTCTGGAGTATTCATTATTTTTTTGGTTATATCCCTTCTTGCTAATGTTCTTTTAGAGATGAGCAATACATTTCTTTTCAGTTCTTCTCAAATGACATTTTCCTCATCCTTCCCATAAGCCCTAGTAATTTTGCAATATGGGTTTTTTTGAGATGGTGCCACTGTTATTGCACACAGTGTTTGAAGGAAACCTACAATGCTGCTTATTTATATCCTGGAATTCTAATAATTTCCCTGCTGTTTTTCATCCCAATTCATATTCATGTTAACAACTTGTTTACTTTTTTTTTTAACTGCAGCCACACTTGGAATTGAAATGATAATTGAGTTGTTTTGCTTTAAACTGAATGCGCTTAAGGTGAATTGGAGGTTTCATTTCCATTATTGAACCCAAAGCTGAGTGTTTTGTTATATTTTTATGGTGAAGGATACATGCAAGACCATATTGCTTACTTGGTCACACTTAAATATCGCAGTGGTACTTTTTAATGAACTCTAATTAAGAGCTTGGGCCAGACTGTTGTGAAATTGTATTTGGAGTTGAACTCAGTGTATCAATGTTTACAGTCACCATAGATCTAGTATTTTCTAGTCTTTTCCATGTTTTATCACATATAACTGTTTACTTCATGCCCTTTCAAAGCTTTTTTCCCAGATGACTTTTCTCCATACGGACAGCTGAAAACACTAAATAAAGACTATCCAAGTAGAAGGCAGTGTTTGCTGCTAGTTTGCCCTTGCAAAATAATCGTGCAAGGGCACAATTGATGAATTAGGCCTTTAAAAGGTACTCTTGAATTCTTTGAGATATGATTGTTTTGAAGTTATTTACTTTTATTCACTGGAGACATTCTTTTTTTCTTTATTTTTTGTGCTAGACACAAGGGCTGTAGATGTCACTGCAAGTTGAATAATTGAAATATTCTAGTTTGCACACCCTAATAAATGATGCAGCTTAAAGCATGGTGTGCTAGTTTAAATGAGCTTACAGGTCAGACGTCGCCTTCACATTAACTTCTCCGCAAGTGAACTCAAAGGTACCAGCCAAAGCTAAGAAAAGGTTTTGAAAAGAAGATTCTGCAGCTTTTCTTGTTTCACTGAACATGTCTCATGAATGTTTAGGGAGCTAAGAATTATTTTTGTAGTTATGTTGCCTGTGATTTCTTCATTCTAAGTATATTACCTAATACTTTCACTTAAAAAGGTATAAAGGAAAACTCAAAGTAATGTCTTTTAAAAGTTGATGTGACTTGAAGAATATTTTTTTGTGAACTCGTAAGTTATTTCTCCCTGTTCTGGTGAAGTGCAAATTAATTTTCTGCTGAAGACTTAATGACCAAGAATCATTTATATTGAGTGCCGCAAGAACATTTTTGTTAATTGAATGTGGTCTAAGAGCATTACATGGCATGTTTTTGCAGACATTGATGAATGTGGAACTGGAAGGCATAGCTGTGCCAATGACACTGTTTGCTTTAACTTGGATGGTGGGTACGACTGTCGATGTCCCCACGGCAAGAACTGCACAGGAGACTGTATCCATGAAAACAAAATCAAGCACAACGGTCAGATTTGGGTGCTGGAGAATGACAGGTGCTCTGTCTGCTCATGTCAGGTCAGTAGAAATAGAAGGAGCTGCTTCTTGCAAGATGGTACTAGGGATGAAAGGAATGAACACCGTGATTCAAGTGAAATTCCTCTTTTAGATGCCTTGTCAGGTGTGCATCTGCTGCTACAGAAAAATGGTATTATATATTATACATGGTTTTGGGGAGAGCTCTCTCCAACCTTCATGAGCAGAACTTCCACATGAGGTTTATTATACGATACTGGAAGAAAGATGATAGTGCTATTCTGTTAACAGAGATGCCACCCGTGTTTTCTGGGTGGGAGTAGCAGCATTTTCATGCAAAGAAGCTGTCTGTCTAGACACATATTGGAGTTGGTGACTGACGCCAGTGTCTTTAACAGATGGCTGTAAATAGAAGTAAGTTCTGTATCTGCAGAGTATTTCAGCTTAACTTTCTCAGATGTTTGCTGTGGGAGGCTTGATCACAAGCTAAATGTTGATGCAGAATAAATGCCCACTACATGGCTGACAAAGTCCTGAGCATTTCAGCAGCTCAGGTTTCATGAGCATTAATTTAATTTCAGATTGCCTATCATCTTGCTTGTGTGAATAATTACAGAAGGGAGGGATTGATCTGGGAGTTTAAAGCAAGACTCGACTAGCATCCATATGAGAATAACATAAACTTAGTGCAATCCATTAAAATTTGACCCTTGGGAAAGACACCCTTGGGTTTTATCACCTTGGCGGAGAGCTGCCTGAAGATCGGTTGCATGAAGGATGTATGTAAGACAACAAGGTAAATTTATGGCAGTTATTGAATGTGCATGTGGTTTTGACAAAGAAATGGTATAGTGGGAAAAGCTTGTGAGCTGCTGGTGGCTTAGAGTCAAGCCAAAAAATCAGATTCTGGTACAAGCACTGCTAGAGTTTTATGAATTTTTGCCATCGCTCTATATCTGCCTTCCACCAACAGAGTGGATATGTGATGTGCCGACGAATGGTCTGTGACTGTGAAAATCCCACTGTTGACCTCTTTTGCTGTCCTGAATGTGACCCAAGGCTCAGCAGTCAATGTTTACATCAGAGCGGGGAGCTTTCCTATAACAGCGGTGAATCCTGGATACAGAACTGTCAGCAGTGTCGCTGTTTGGTAAGGCTCCTTGATTACAGCAGGAGAGACAGGAGGGAAAAAGGGTATGAGATATTCTGATCTGTGAATAGTTAATTTTCATGCATTAGCATCCATTTAATTTCCCCTGGAATATGTGTATAATCAAAATCTCTTTTTCACGGATTTTAGTCAGTATTATGAAGTTCCAGTCAAAAATGCATTTTGACACAATAGGAGTAATATAAATTATTCAATCATGAAGATTGTTTTAGCAAAGAGTGGAGGTCATTTGGATATAGCACCGACACGGCAGCACTCATGTGTTCGTTTATTCAAAGATCGATGAAGCTGAGTAAGGAAATTCTAAATATGTATTTGTTATCACAGTTGATAATTTCAAAGATGCTGATAGACTAAAATTTGTTTATTCATTCAGACATTTTTAGTAACAGAAAAAAAAAAAATGCAACATGAAGCCTTTTTCTAAACAGTGAAATGAGGTTTGAAAAAAATAAAATCTGTTAAAGTTTACAGTCTTTTTTCTGGGCCTGCATTTCAGAGTCTGAGCAAAAACTACTCTGAATAATGCCAGTCAGGAAGTTTCTATGACAGAAAAAATCCCAAGATAAAAATAACTAGCTTTTACCACAGGTCATCTCCAAATGTAAATCCTAGTCCATCTAGCAGCTTTGCCTTGTCAGGGTATCACGAATAACAGCCAGAAACCAATTTCTGTAGACATTGTGCTTTCAGTGTTACCATTGCTAAAATTCAATGAAATAGATTCCCAGGTGCTTCATTAAATGTCTTAAAAACAAGCCAATACAACTTACAGTTTGGGATCTTGATAGATGGGGTTTGTTTTCAAGATGTTATTTCTGTAACTAAAGCCTGCTTTCTTTCAGTTGTCAAGGATTTTTTTGGTGACAGTGTGTTGTTTAAACCTTGTACTGTCCATCACTGCAAACGTAAATTGAAATATCAAGATCAGTGGTTTTAAAGACCGCTTTCATTCTAACTATCCTGTGGTTCAAAAAGAGGAAAATTCACCCAGATGAGAATTTTGTAAAAGTAACTTGACAATATTTTTGACAACAAGAAGAGTAAATCTGGAGCTATTGCAAATCCCTGGGAATTTTTTTCAGCTTTTGCTGTGGAGATACTGAACTCCTCATTTTCAAAACCTTAGGTACAGTTTTTGTCAGTAAACTTCTTTCCAAGGCACAACTTCTCTCTGCCCCATTTCAATACAGAATACTCAATCTGTGCTCAAGTGAGCTAAATAAATTGAAGGTTAGAGATTGACCTGTTCCAGAAGAAATATCCATTAATGACTTCTGCGAGGTCTTTCTTTTGACCAATAAATCTGAAATTTTGGCCTTTGACCAGAGTTGAAGAGAAGCTGACCCAAGCTTCTAGTAACTGATGTGAACAATTAGACATCTATAGATTTATGCATAGGAATACAGTAACTTTCCCCAGGAATATTCTGGCCCAGCACAAGTCTCTGCTCTGACATTTTCATACCCTGGCTGTACTAAACCCACCATGCAGGAAGTGTGATTAAGTTTGGAAGTTCAGGTATTCTGACTGTAACATCCTAAATGGATAGTAAGTTGGTGGAAGTCTTCTCAGTGGAAACACACTGGTATTCCCTGTTACACTGAGCTGCTGGCAATGCATTTGTGTCTGTGAAAGATAAATTTTAGCCCATCCAGAGCTCAATTTGAAAGCTTTTTATGGCGAGCAGTTGGAATAGAAGTAACAATGAGGTGAAACCTGCTATTTGGAAGCACTTTTGCAGTGCAGTCCTCTTAAGGCTTCTTTCTGTCACTTGCAAAAGTAGGACTTCACAAAGACAGGTCCATATTCTGCATTGCATGATATTGGTGGAGAATTGCCAGCTGCAGTTTGATGTAGAGTATATTGAAGGAAGTTAAATCTAGCACACTTCCTGAACAGAATGCAGAAAATGCACCCAACTTGCTGTGTCTCTCAAATACCAGTGTTCTCTGCACTGACTTCTGAATAGGACCAGATGGGCAAAATTAGCCGGCTGAGAAAAATAATGCTGATTCAGATGACTGGATGATGAAACAAAAACAAGAGCTAATAATCTTCTCTCGCTCTTATTATACTTGTAACCAGCAAGGCGAAGTTGACTGCTGGCCCTTGCCATGCCCAGAGGTGGATTGTGAATTCAGTGTCCTCCCTGAGAACGAGTGCTGCCCGCACTGCGTCACTGACCCCTGCCAAGCAGACACTATTCGCAATGACATCACTAAAACCTGCCTGGATGAAACCAATGTCATTCGCTTCACTGGATCTTCTTGGATTAAGCATGGCACAGAGTGCACCCTCTGCCAGTGCAAGGTAAAGAGCATAAATATTAAGGCCAGATGCTTGTTTCCCAGCAAGTCTGGTCAGTGATCAGTTGGTGTCTACACTTGCTTTAAAGCAGCAGAGATAAAAGTAAGAGTGTCCAGCTTAGTCAACTTTACTCTTGTGTGTGCTACAAGGATGCTTTAATGTGCTAGCAGGTCAGAAGCAGGCCAACAGATTATGATGCAGTGTGCTGTAAACACAGCAGTGAGCTTTGCTTTTTCGTCAGGATAGCTCAATTCAAGTTTGATTGCAGTTCTTGCTGTATAGCTCAGTGCTATCTTGGAAATATATGCAGTAACACATAGGTATATAAGACCAAGCTTCACACAATAAATTGTTCAGCAGAAGTGATCAAATTGTTTTTTGAGAATAGTAATTGTTTTGAGAATTAATGGACTAGTTATATGGTTACATACCTTTATTGCATTAAAATTAGTTCTATATTAATTTAAAATTATTAATACTATTTAAAATTAATATTAATAGTAACATTAATAATATAACAAGCAATGTTTAAAACATTTTATAGCTTTTGTAACCAAAGGAATTCCCTGTCTGAAGAGAAAAGTTAATGGCTATGGGCTATGAATTCTGGCATCTCTTTCTAAAGGTGCTAAAGGAGGTTAAAACCAATCCTTCCGTTCAAAATAAGCCTGTAAGGTGAACTGTTTTCTCCACCATTCAATACTGAAGAGTGTTTACACAGTAGCCAAGGAGAGATAACAGGATTCATCCACAGATCTTTAATCACAGTTGATTTTTGTCCTTAGTCTATGTCCTTCCCAAGTAAAATACTTCTCAAACTTTGGTACATCGTACGATCGATGGCTTTGAAAAGTTTTTCATAAAAAATAATCTAACTGCACCACCTCTTTCTGGGAGAGATGGGGAGTAACTGACAAGGTAGCAGAGCTGTCAAGTGCCGCTTTCTTTTTCCATCTTGCCTGATTCAGTACTGTGTGCAACAGCAGTTGTTGCTGTTGAGGCATAGTTCCTTTCAAGAGGGAAGGGTTATGCACCAAGTAGGCATAGGCATTTGGTTTGGTTTCCGAATGGCATGGTGATTAGAAGAAAATGCTGTGGGACTCTTCATCAGGGACTGTAGTGATAGGACAAGGGGTGATGAGTTCAAACTTAAACAGGGGAAGTTCAGGTTAGATATAAGGAAGAAATTCTTTGCTGTTAGGGTGGTGAGGCATTGGAATGGGTTGCCCAAAGAAGTTGGTGAATGCTCCATCCCTGGCAGTGTTCAAGACCAGGCTGGACAGATCCTTGGGTGGCATGGTCTGGTGCGAGGCATCCCTGCCCATGGCAGGGAGTTGGAATTAGATGATTTTAAGGTCCTTTCCAACCCAACCCATTCTCTGATTTTATGATTTGGCGGAGTGGCTAATGGCTAGAAAGCTAGCTGCTGTCCAAAGGATGCTGAAACAAGCTTATGTGCACAAGCCCATGCTTTTGGGGTACATAGCTGATGAAATACACCAATTCCAGTGATAGAAGTTACTTTTTGCTTGGGCAAGTTGCTGAGGCTTATGTGCATCTGTTTTCCCATCTGTAAAACAAATAGGCGTGATTCTTCTCTAAAGTGCTTTTGAGATTCAGTGATGGGAAGTGTGTTCTCATTGTCATGCTGCTAATCAATGGCAATGCAGAAGCCGTGTATCAGTTCTGCTGATGACTGCCTGTGTAGTACTCCCATCTGCCCTTTCCTCTTAAGCAGAGACTTAACCTTAAGCATCAACTAATTTGTATTCAGTGTAAACACATACACAGACTAATAAAATCCATCACTGCATTGTAAACATATGTAAGTTTAAAACAGATACTCTTCCAAACCGCACAGTTTTTGGCTCAGGTGTGAACCTGCTTAACAGTGGATGTATCTCTGTCCCTCAACAAGCTAAATCTTATTCAATTCTCTTTATAGAGCAGTTGTCTTTTTTTAAATACACTATCTGCTCATATTGGCAGCATTTTAATATCGTAGTTCTGTATGCAAACAGCTTGCTCCTTCCAGATCAGGTTAATTGTGTGCCCATTTTGAATCATTCTCCTCCTTTGTCCTGTGTCACCCCAGTCTTTTCTTGCAGAACATCACATGGAAGGTCAAAGCTCTGGTCTAAGCCTCTCTAAGCACGCTATAGCAAAATAGGTTTACACAAATCCTTTAAGAATTCAGAAACCTAGGCATCATCTAAAACTGACTTAGACACAAAACCATTTCAAATCTCAAGTAAAGAAGATGGACAGTAGTACTGTCTAATGTCCTGTAACAGCTGTTATTTACATTGTAAGAATCAGATTTAAGCAGTAGTAGAGATGCAGAAAACATTTTCTTCAGTACTTGAATGATGTCCACAGGCAATCTGTTCCCTTAATTGCTAATATTCTCAGAAGAATATCTGGAGTATCAGGGAAAAAAATATGGATTAATGTTTGCTGGTTTTCCAGCCAGGATGTATTAACTTGAAGCATTCAGGGCTAAATAAAATCCAGAGTCCCTTCTGCCTGACCTAAATAGAACTCCCAAGTGACCTGTCTTGTTCAACAGCTTTGTGTACTTGAGCGCCTGATACCTTTATGTTGGGGACATTTCCTCCAGTGATGCCAGCTTCTTTCAGTTTGATTGTTGTAGCTCTGGGATACAGACCACAGCAAATCAAGCTATTAATGGAATCATAGTAGCCCTTTCCCTTGGGTAAGGGAAGGACATGACAACAATGTCATGAATCTGGTCAGAACCTGTATGTCTTGTATTTTACAAGTCTGTACATACAAATCCAATGGGTGTTTTCAAATGGATGAGCTTGTTAAATTTACTTGTTCTGTCCTAAATGCTGCTTGTTTCAATTCTTTCTGGTTTTCATCCCTTTAGAATGGCCACGTCTGTTGCTCAGTGGACCCACAGTGCCTTCAGGAACTGTGACACCAACAATCATCTCTCACAAGCAGTTTCTGGTTGAAGAATTTTCCTTCACAATAAAGACCTTTAGACCAAAAAATAATTCAAAATTAAAGCTAAAATTAGATTGGGTTTGTCCATGTAAAGTGCAGGTATGTGATGAACTCAGTTACCTGAATCAGAGTGAAATTTATGGGACTCAAGACAAGCTCAGATGTGTATACCTTTGTCTGAGGTTAGGCCCAACTCTTCTGGCTATTTGTCTGTCTGGCATCATTGTGCAGAATATTTAGGTTAGTGTGAAGTGACACATTGTAATGCTGTACATAACGATGTCAAGATCCAAAAGCAACTAGGAGCTTGTAGAGGGTCTTCCAAAGCTTTAAGACTCTTAACACTTGACCAGATACAGAGATTTTAACCTAATCTTATTTGGAACTGCACAAATGTGTTTGATCGCTTAATGCAGAATTTAGCAGACATTCGAGTAAAAGGACGAAGCCTTCAGGAATAAAGAACCTAGCAGCTAAGATATGGTATGTACAGTATGTGCGCTGAAAAAAAAAAAGTTATCGTAAAAACAAAAAAAATTAAAAAAAAAAAATCAAAAAGAAAACCCGTGATGCACAGGCATGGCTTCTTAATGTTTTCTGATGGAAAAAGTCATCAATATTTCCTTGTTTTACTGCACTTACTATTATTTCTTGATTGAATTTGTTCAGTATAAGCTCGTTATTGTGCAAATTTAAATAAATATTTCTCTTATGTTAAGTTTCTGCTTGGGCTCCTTTTCCTTTTCAAGGATGTGATTTTCATGTATGTTACTGTTTCCTCTTCACCAGCATGCCTAGGCATCGGAGCTTCTGCCCAACACAACTTTGTGCCTGTCATGTCTTACCTTTGTTATTCTGAGAACACATTAAGTAAACTCGTGCATCTGAGACATTACAGTGGATTGATCAACAAATTCATGTGCCTAAATCTCAGACCCTATGTGCCAGTGGAATGCTGTCACCTAGAGTGGGTACAGACCGGTTTTGTGCAACTTACATCTCCTCAGATTTACAGGGGATCTTCTCCAGATTCCTCCTCTCTCCAGCTGACATGAGTTCTGTAAGCTCTACAGCCGTTCTAGTTGTTTGTGTAAAGTATCTTAATGCACGGGGATCACTTCAATATGCAAACCCTATTTTCGCTTCTGCACTCTTGGGACAATAAAGAAAAGAGGCTACGTGACCAAAGCTGTGTTATTCTGGAAGAGAAATAAAGCTGTGCTTACAAATTACAGGCTGAAAAGGCTGAATTTGTAAGGAATGTATTACAAATAGCAGAGACAAAACAGGAGAGGAGGAAACTGCCCAAGATAACAGCATCCTTTGAATACTGCTTTAGTAGTTCTGTTCTTTTCAAAGTACCTTGCTGCTCTTCAGCATCTCTCTTACCAGTTCAGTAGATTTTCATGCAACCTGGACAGGCAAAACTTCCATTAATATTGCCCCTGTGTATTATTAAGTTACAAGGAAGCAAATGTATATGTTTTATACCAAACAGAATTCTTTTCCTGCAAACAGATGCTACTTGACAGTGTTTCCAGTACAGCAGGAGATCAAAGGAATGCCACGCAACTGCATGTATCTGGTAGATATTCCCTTGCGCCTTCGTGTCTGCTGACTACTGTATGTTTTTGGAGCGGGCCATACAAGAGATGCTAGGCCACTGAATGTAAATAATACAAATAAACAAAACCAAGAAACTAAAAATGTGCAAAAAAGCCCCAAATGGATAGTCTACATTGGATCATTAAAGTTATGAAGATTTTCAGGCTAAATGCACCTTTTTCCTCACCTAGTCCATAAATAACAGGTACTCAAGGGTTTTACTGTATTGTCCAGTTCCTAAGCAAGCTGCAATCAAAGTTTTTAAAGAAGAGTGTTAGCTCCTTGAAAAAGAAGCTGCTTTCTGTATAGTGTTTTCTAGCCTGCATAGAAGTTGTCAGAAGGTCATGGTTTCCTCTAACAGAGGCACATCTCCAGTGGATTTCAATGGTACCTGCCTGCCTGTTTCTGAGAGAAAGTTTAGCAGAAAGTGTTACCGTTTAAGAATTGCCCATCAATTTCCTTCAAGCATAGGTATAAGGTAGACACAGGACATGCATGAAGAGCAGACTTCTCTTTTTGAAAAGAGCAAACATTTCTCAAGGGCTGAATCTTCAGGCTCTGACAGAGGCTACTGAAAGCTCAAAGGGGAAGCTCTGGAGCACTTAGAAGGCAGATTGCCACAGAACAGTGGTAAGCATCCCTGTTTTGGGTCCATGGATAGATAAAAAAAATTTCTCAATCCTTTCTCAAAGGCAGAGCAATACTGGTATTTAATTCCAGCTTTTAATCAAATATAAAATGGTGTATAGATGGAAAACAACTCTTTCCTTTTGTTGCCTACACTGACCTTGTGGGATCTTTCTGCTGTTGTAGGTTTGTGAAGCACTGTGCAAATACAATAAGCAGCAGGCTAAAAAGCCAGGAATTGAGACACAATATAATAGTTCAAACTTGAATCAAGTCCTTGGAGAGACAGTCAGTGTTACATGTATGTAAAGAGCAGAAGTCATACTGCTGAACAAAGCTGAAAGTCTCTGCTAAATAAAACATGAGAATGGGTTGAGTGGATATTATCTAATTTATCAATGTTCAAGTTTTCTAATCAGTTGGGAGTTCTAAAGGTCAGCAAACTCCAGTGAGACATCTCAGTGACCCTTATTTTCATTCCCTTTCACCCTCTCTTCCCCATCATCCTCCTGTTCGTTCAAGCCTGTAATTAGTAGCCCATGTTTTTAATTTTCTTTGGAAAGTAAATTTAAATATTATTAAAAATTGATGCCTAATTTCTAGGCCTAAATTATCTGTCAGATGATAGAGTCCATAAAGACAAAATTGTATTTCTGAACAATGCAGGTACGTTGTGCTCTCTTACTGGCCTTTCATTACTGACGCACTGTTTGCAGTACCAGAATTCAATAACTTCCATAAAGGAATTGTCACCTCTCTGCAGAATAATTGCCCTAAGTTAATAGACCCACAGTTAGAAAGGCAGAGATGTCTTCAGTTACAATGCTGAATTCAGTGCTAGGGTGAAACAAACTGACAAAAAGCAGCAGTATTGTAAAATGCTGAAAAGGGAGCGAACTGCAGCTGCAAATTCAGCTCCTTACAAATATGCCACAGGCAAGAACAAGGTGCTGGCCTCAGTCCTCCTTATGGCTAAGGACATCTTTGCTTCTGGGGGGGCTCCACCTTTAACAGTGCAACTGGTGAAACATGGTCAATAACTGTAATATTGGTCATTCCCTTTCGGAGAATGCCTAAAGGCAGAAGTTCCTGCAGGGAATGCTGTAAAACTGTCCTCATTCAGTGCCAGCATAGGGTCTTGCCGTTAACTGTGTTGTGCTACAGCAGATTCACCCTGGGGCACCTCAGAGAAGCACAACTTCATGAGCCACAGAGCCTGGATCTTCCTGCTGCCTTCAAATGCAAGATGTGTATGGGGTGACATCTCCTCAATGGACATGGTGAATCTCACTTCGAATGGGTCTGCCTCACTGGCAGAGCATGGGACACTGAAAAGTCTTTGATTTAGGGTAAGTACTACTTAGCGACAACTAAAACATAGGTGTGTTATCCACATTGTTCTCAAACTAATGCCTAAACATAGCACTACACTGGCTACGAGGAAGAAAATAAACTCTGTTCCAGCTGAAACCAGGACAGTGGGCCTTTTCCAAACTGAAGGAGGATCTCACTGCAGCACAGTGATGGAGCTCAGCTCACATAGCCTCTCAACAGTCAGGAGCTCCCTTGGTTTCTCAGATAAAAATAGCAGTAGCTTTAAAGTAGGGCTCAGCTAAGTACTTTTTAACAGTGAAACTTACTTACAGACAAGTGCAGTTTAACTTGTCCCCAAACCAGTTAATAATTAAAGTTAAAAATCGTCAGATAGTTTTTGCCAATTATGTAAAGAAAATGTTTCAGAGTAATCTGAATAAGAGAACTAGAGCAGCTCTGGCATCTCCTGGGCAGGTGACTTGTGAAGAAGCATCTCTTCAGTGCACCGGTAAAGCCCACCGCAGACATGTCTTCTGTCCAAGTCACAGCTGTATTTGCCAATTCATAGTCCAGGCCATCTCTTTTGCTGCTATTTTAATTTCTAATTAAAAATTTAAAACTTCTTTTTTGCTTTATCTGGCCAAGTGTTTGCCCTGGGGGAAAAGACAAAGTGTCACCGTTGGATTTTTGAGTAAGAAGCAGTGTTTTGGGGAGAGTCTGAAATGAAAAAGACGGTGCTAAAAACCCCTTTACTCAGAGGTCTGTGGCTGTTTGTCAGCCATGTGAACAGCCACGAGCATGTCAGTGTATTTCAGGTTTCCTGGTTTTGTCAGTATGGTGCTAATGCAAAATGATAAAAATAAAAAATCAATTGTTAAAATCAATTACTCATCTAGGTCTGCGCTAATCAGTAGTTTCTTATTGCCAGAGTTTACAGAGTCTGTAAAATGCCAAATAGGCATTGTTTACTGTAACAGGAGATTTGCAACCCTACAATCCTACTTATCTGTTCATAGATTATTTCTATAAGATGAAACTTTAACTATGGCAAACCATAATAATCTATCGATCACATAACATTTCATCCATGAGAGCCAAACCCAGTAACTATCCTTCATCTGCTTTTACAATTAATCTTATTTTACCATTTTAGACTCCAGATGTAACTCCTAGGATGTCATTTTTGTATCAGCAGTACTGCTTGGAACTGTAAAATAAAGTTGTTTAAGGGCTTATTTTAAGACTGAAAAGTAACCAGAACTGCATCACCACAGGTAGAGCGTCCTTCTAAATAGAAAAGCAGAAACAAAGTACTGATTTTTGGTGGGGAGGTAGGACAATTTCATCAAGAGGAGTAAGGAACAAAGCAGAAGATCAACCAGCAATCCCAGTGATGTCAACTCAGTCCTGTCTCTCTTTCAATGACTGCTTATCTGAACAGGAAGAGGGATAAACCCTGGTGACCTTAGTTCTGAGCAAGAAGCTCCTCAGATGATGCTGCGTTTGAATATTTC
Organism: Loriculus beryllinus; assembly: GCA_039877255.1. Lineage (NCBI taxonomy): Eukaryota > Metazoa > Chordata > Aves > Psittaciformes > Psittacidae > Loriculus > Loriculus beryllinus. The sequence continues at coordinate 21,167 of JBCJKH010046830.1, read as the reverse complement.
ATTTGTCTGGGTGGGCCACAGTTTATTTTCTTCATGCCTTTGGTAAAAATGTAAAAAATACTTGGGATGACCACAGTGCAAACTGTTTTTTTCCAATGTTGGGACTGGCCCATTTCAAAGGCAAGCACTGCATCACAAGCTGCAGGCTCCAGTCTGGCGGGTGGTAGCATCCTAGCTAGAAGTGTCTTTGTGCAGTCCTGCCCTGGTATTAGCTATGTGTAGCTGGATCTTCCATAAGCTGTAACCAGAATGACCCACCTTAAACTGTTCCTCTGGAAACCTAAACTCCACCTTTTGGCTGCCTTAGATGCATTTTGACAGTCAAGTGGTTTGTCAGTGCAGAGGGATGCAGGAGTAGGATTAGGACTGTCCCAGGAGCTCCCCTATCACCACAACATGTGCAGCCACAGCCCAGGAAAGGTAAGGCCTGCCTTCAAGTCAGGAACAAAAAATTCTTACTGTCTTTAAAGTATTTCTCCCTGGGAAGAAGCAAAAAGCCAAGCCCTTTATTTGCTTTCCAAGGAAAAAATCTAGTGTTTGCCTCATTTGCACTGGGCATGGACAGCGTATGAGTGCTCACAACCCCCTTTGTTGTGAGTGCAGTCCTTTCACTGCTTTCTTGTTTTGTAGCCATATGGCTCTGCAGAAGCTACCCCAATGGATAGCAAGCCCTCTCCTGTGGCCAGCTTTTCCTTTACAGGACCCTTTTGGGGAGATGCCTGTAGATGCTGCCTTGCAGCTGATGGCTGCCTGGCCAGGATTGGGCAGCCCCTCTTATCCTGCCCAGACAGGTCAGGCTGGTGATAAATGGATGACCAAGCCCAGCTAATGCAGATGGTGTGAAAATTTGGCCTTGCAGACATTGCCTGTGGCAAAACGAGGGGGCAATGGTGGTACTGCTTAAGTGATCTTTTCTTAATTAGTCTGTTTTCCATTTTAAGTTTCCGTTGGGTAATAATTATATTTGATGGGTCCTGATGCTCCTGTGAAGAACACAGCAGGGGAGGAAGAAATAATTCTTGCCTCACTTTGTAAACTTGAGAGGCTGCTCAGCTGCTGCTGCCTTCAAAGGAGGGAGAGATGCAACCCACAGAGCCTGTGATCCCACCAAAAGCAGCACAACTCAGCAGAAACACACATGGCACATAGACCAGTCCCTGCCTGCTAGGGCAGCTCCTGCCCTCCAGCCACAGCAGCACAAGCACTTGCTTTTAACATCCCTGCTACAACAAATTAACTCCTTCACCACAAATCTGTTGGATTAGCTTCCTCTGACTGGACATAGTTTGAGGCAACGTACTGAGGTTTGCAATTGCATTATCCTCTGCTTGGTATTTTTATTCAGGAAATGATGTGCTGCTTCTGCCTATGACTCCTCTAAGGCCTCCAGTATCAGTACTTGGCAGATCACTTTCAGTGCTGGCCTATCTCAGCACAGCACTGATGGTTCCTGTAACAGGTCATTTTATTCTGCCATGCCTTCCAACTTTGTTATGCTCCCTGGAGTAGAGATCACTTGTGCTGTTTTAGAGGTTTCAGCCACTGTTAATCATCCCTTCACAAAAATTAAATACATTCCCACAGTGCATTTTATGCATTCCTAAGAAGCTGTACAATTGGCATCACTGAAGTTGGATGAATTTGGAGTCAAACTCCCTCTTTAGTCCCAGTTTTCACCGTTCAGACTCATCTGTATTTTCTATTGCTCTGGGGCTTGAACCAAGCTGAGAAAGTGGTTGCTGAAATCCTAATTATCTTTGGTTTTCGTCTGAATGAGAATTAAAGCAAACCAATGATTCAGGGTTTTGTTTGGTTTTTTCTTTTTATCAGAAGCAGCTTCCAAACTCTGCAGCCCAGGAGGCCAGTTTGCACCCCTACACTCACAGGTCTAAATTCTTGAATCCAAAATTTAAAATGCTTCATCAATTCCCAGCAAAGCCATAGATATTCAGGCATTTATACAGCCCGTTGAAGTGGTATTTTTATTTCTTATACAGCAAGTTGTCGTTTGTGTAGCTGTCAAGTGATTTTTGCATACTTCATGTATTTGAATTGCTTCTTGTGGGTCATAACCATTTGCACATAAAGCTTCTCAGCTGTGGATTTGACTTTCTTGAGCTGTTAGAATTTAAAGTTCATTTATGAAATATATCCTTGGATACACCTGGTCAGCAAAAACAAGTCCTACAGAGAGATGAATTTGGCCCAGTACATATAATAGTGAAGCCAAACTTGTGTTTGATTTGTGTTTGAACGGTTTCCTCTGTTTTATTGTGCTCTTCAGCTGTGTTCCAGCAGTTTTGCATTGCTCTAGTTTATAAGTTTCTGCACAATCAATCAGTAGAAGGTCAGACGCAGCCATTGATTGCATGGTGTGAATCAAAGCCTGAGACACATAGGTGTTTGTAACAATGCAGAGAAGCAGAGTTCTCAGTGTAACCAGAATGCTTTCCATGTAGAAAAATAAAAATACAGAATGGTTGCAAGTGAATTAGGTCATAAATTTTCCAGAGGTTCAGTGAGAGCAACATCAGAGGAAAGCTGAGATGTCAATTCATAGTGTATTTACATGCTACACAGCAGGAAATCCTGAGGTGGCACTGACTGGAATAGAACAGATATTGGTCAGCTGTTTAAAAACTCCTTCAAGATTAAAAAGTGTCCTGGACTAAAAAAACTTTTGGTGCGGAGGTTTGGACACACTGCACAACTAGTTAAAACGCACCCGAACGTGTTCTGATGGTGATGGAGGAGCAGCCTAGGGATGTTGCTGACACCTCCTCTCTGCTGTGGTTCAGCTGACTTCTCCATAGCTCTCCTTACAGTGGGGTAGGATCAGGCACACAACAGCTACTGTGCTGTGGCTGAAGGTCTTCAGGAAGTGATCAGCTTGCTGTGTTGAGGATAGATGACCTCCAGCCAGGGAGAAGCCAAACAGATATCAGAGAGTGGATCCAAGGCCCAGGGAAGTCAGCAGAGATTTTTCCTCATCTTAGGACTGGGACCCTGAAATATTTATGCAAATGTTAAATGAAAGAGTGCTATTAATCCATAGTTTTTGGCATGGTTGGAGTACTTAAACATCATATCTGGTACAGTGCAGACGTGCTCTTCCATCACTTTCTCTGCAGGGATGAAGTTCAAAGAGGCTGTAAATATATATAAACCTGAAAATTATGTTGGCTAGAAATAAAGTTTGTCTATTTTGTTTAACTGAGGCAAAACGCAAAAATGCCTTATCTGTTTTAAAGGTACCCTGGTTTCCGAGAGGGAGCTTGGGTTGGTAACGTCAGGAAGGCCCTGGCTGTGCCCCTTGAAGTGTCGCAAAGAAAGGATCCATTCGATACAGGGTAGCTTTTCAAAGGGTGCACAATTAGGGGCAGCGATGCAAAAAATTAGACACAAAGAACAAGAAAGACTTGCAGACATGTGACTGAAACACCACAGCTGTGAAAAGAGGGGTCCGGTCTATCTAATTGTGTGCCTTGGTGCCCCCAATTACAGATGCAACCTGTTGGCATATCTTCAATAGCTTAGCAAGAAGATTACTTTCACAGTGGTTCCCTGATAAATGTCTGCTTGCTCATTAACATAGGTGACATTTCCTAACTCTGCTCAGATTTGCAGCCTGAGCTAATCCACATCCTATTTAGTTCACAGGCTAAAGTTCAAATGGAACAAATTTTTGATCCTATTTGTATGACTCTGTATAATTTCCCACTCTTCTCTGTGGTCAGAATAATAGCTTCAAACTCAGGAAAAAGAAAACAAAACCCAAAACAAAACAAACCAAAACAAAAAACCCACTCAGCTCCCCCCAAAAAGCCTACAAAACTAAAGCAGCAAAGCTGGTTTGTATTTATTCTGCTTTGTAACTCTGAATACAATTTCCTCTTATTAATAACCTTCATCTTTAGTTCTTCACAGTAGCAGTTCCTCAAATGTGTATTTCTTTCATACTTGGCCTATACTACAGTTTTACATATGTACCCCATTAAAACAACAAACATTTTTTCAGTGTATTTGGAAGCTCAGCAGATAGTGTGAATTGTTAGAACTGGCAATATTTTTGACATAGGATGATGACATATTATGTCAAACCAAAGCCTGCCTTTAAATAACACCATTTATCATGGTCTAAGTTGTAAAGTATATATCAGAAAACATTTAGCCTAAAGAAATAAATAGAACTTGGGATATTTTTACTGAAATGTTAGCTTCAAAACTGTAATTTTTCAGAGAGCAATAATGAAACAGGTGAATGCTTGATTTCAAAGGGCCCTTGGGACAAGCTAAAATTATTTGTCTAAATAAAAGCTGTACTCAAGTTGTGTTGCAGTGGCACAAAGAATCATAGAATCGTAGAATCATAGAATAGTTAGGGTTGGAAAGAACCTTAAGATCATGTAGTTCAATTCCCCCTGCCATAAGCAGGGACACCCCACACTAATCCATGTCACCCAAGGCTTCGTCCAACCTGGCCTTGAACACTGCCAGGGATGAAGCACTCACAACTCCCTTGGGCAACCCATTCCAGTGCCTCACCAC
>JBCJKH010046830.1:0-16519 GCA_039877255.1 Loriculus beryllinus | reverse complement strand
TTCAGATACTGGAAGGCTGCTATGAGGTCTCCACACAGCCTTCTCTTCTCCAGGCTGAACAGCCCCAACTTTCTCAGTCTTTCTTCATAGGGGAGATGCTCCAGTTCCCTGATCATCCTCGTGGCCCTCCTCTGTGCTCTTCTGGAATGGAGGAACCTGGAGTGTAAGACCCTTCTGTTCCTCCTTCAGTGGCATAGGTAGCAAGTGCCCAGCCATTACCAGCTACACCCTCCTGATCCTTTCCCCACCTTTTCCCTGAATGCCATAGCCTTGAGCCTAGCCATGCTGTATTTAGCTTGGTGGCCAGGACACTTGAATTCCTGGATACCCAGTTACTGCAGCGAAAGGGGGTGGACGAGAGGAAGGACCCACCATTCATATGCCCCCCAAGCCCTGAAGTTGGTGCTTTCAAATGTACTTTACTGAGCGCTTCTTAGGGGATAGAAAACTGAATACTACAGACCAAGGTCACAGTGATAACAGGGTCACAACAGTACTCACAACCCATGCAGATTTAGAGCTAACCAAATGACAGAATAGCAGCTGATCATGATCTTTCCAGTTTCATTTATGGGCTGCTAAGTCTTTTTTGGGAATGTTGTCTCACAGAAAAATAACAAGATTTCAATGAATTATTTTTTAATAAAAAAGAAAGATATCCACATGAAATATACACTTAGTGTCATTTTAACTTACGAAATAGCTTTTGTTCACTGGACAACACAGTCTTTTGTTCACATCCATGAAAATTTACAAAAGTAATATTAGTCAGTGAAGAGCTCCTATTTTATTCCCTATCTACAATAGAAACAAATACAGAATTACAAAGGGAAGCAGTAATTAAAAATTTACATGAAGGGCTGCAAGGACTGATGCAAAGTGCATTTCCTCATATACATCAAGTGCTAACAATATAAAAAATTCCATACCATCCATGCTTTATACACGGTGGATTGATTTTTCAAAAGAACAACATATTTTACACTAGACCTAAGATTATCTTCATAAATAATGGACTGTTTGAAAGTATTAGATCAGTGGAGATGAGCAGAAATGGTGGCACTGTAGCGGTTTGTATTATGGTACAGTAGAGTTACTCCCACTTTTAAATGATAACAGATAGGTAAGGAGCCTGGTCCTCCCTTTCTGATCACGAGTAATTTATACTGACATGGAAGAATTAAAGCCAACGAAACCTGCAGAGGACATGAACTCACACACGCAGCACAAATGACCAGGAAGGGAGCTGGTTCTGCACCACGGCTAAGCCAAAGGAATTCACATCTGTGTGAAGGACTTCATGGCTTTCTTTGAGGGCCATTTGTGGGATAGAAAAAAGAAACCAAAGCTCAGGTTGAGCCTTTTTTCCTCCTGCCTCTTCCTTTCCTTGCTTGTGCTTTTCTGTGTTCCTGGGGTTTATGTGCTGAGGTTCCTGGCATTGTATGCACAATGCTTTCACTCAAGAGGCTTGCATTGCTTCCATATTCTCTGACCACTAAAACCAAACTTAATCAAACAAGACTCTGCGGAATATCCAGCATGTCTGGAAAAGCCAACAGGGCTGTTGAAGATGAATATATAGCCTATGCATTGCATGAATGAGAGGTAATTTATAAGAACTTCATGTCTTCATATGCAAAAGTGGCTTGTTTTCCGTGTAGTGGCATGCTTTTGAGCCTCTTTCTTGTCTCTCAATTTTATGCCTGTCAAAGATAGAGTCGGAGGGTCACAACCACATTACTTGCCTCACTATATAAAACAGCCAACCAAAACCACCACTTCTTAGTGCATTTCAATTATTTATGACCCCGAACCTAGTTGAACAAATACACTTCTAAGACTGAATCTGAAAGCTTAAAGGAGAGAAAAATGGCATCACAAATCAATAGAAGTGGGCCACACCAGTCTGGGGAATACAGGCTCCCTTAAATAGCGAGAAATCCTCTTGGCACGCTTATGTTGAACCACAAGTCATGAAGGGTGTAAGGCATTTGGCTTTCTTTACACTGTCAATACTCCTGTGCAGTCCCAAAATGCTCTTCCCTGCAGCCCACAACAAGCCCTATACCTTTGAGCAGTCTTTGGGTTGCCCCAGAGAGCCTCCTTGCTGATTTTGGGTGCCGGGTGTCCTTTGGCCTGTGGGGCTGGATCTGTCCTGGGGCATCCCTGGAGGAAGGAGAAGGGCTCCTGTCTCTGACTAGGGCATTGGGGTCCCTCTACCATCATGCCTTTGGGGTTGCAGGGATGAACCTTTGGTGGGCTGGTGGCCCCTGTGAGGTCCCACGAGTTGCTGGGCAGGGGGGTTTATGGTGGTCTTTGAAGGCGTGTGTGCAGCTTTAGTCACGTAACACAACATTCCATACCTTCCCCACCTGCCCCTGTTCAAGAGCACACTTGACTGTTGGCTCACAGTGACACCCATTTGGATCTCACACGGTTATTGTGGCTATATGTCACAGGGGATTCTTCAGCAAAGAGCTCTCATTGAAAGTGAATTGTAAAAAGCTCTGTATTGACAAGGAATGCTCTGAAAACTAACCAGAGAAGACATTCTTACGTACCAATCACTGATGTAATGAATATTTAAAGCAGAATAAATTTCCTTCAGCAGAAGGAAAAGAGTGTCTGTCAGGTCCTGTGAAGCTTTCCAGGACAGAACAGGTTGTAGCTAAACAGTTATACTGTCTTGCACAACAAGAGTAGAAGGGCTATTAATCAATGCAGCGAGTGGTTTGGACACAGGATTTCAGGTAAGAGCAGCTCTATCCCTCTTTTCCTGGGAAAGCAATCACTCCCCCTTCACTTCACCAGGAAGACCTACCTCCAAAACCCAAAACTGAACTGTGCAATCCACCTAAGAGGTATCTCAGCCTCCACACCTGCCTATGAACCACTGTTGAGGTAAGTAGATATTCCCAGGGCAGTATGAGCATGGGGCGTCCCCATATGCCTTCATGGGGCAGAGACCAAATCTAGACCTGGTCCAGCAGATAAGGGCACAGAGTTTGAAGGGATGGTGGATTTTCTGACAACATTGCAGAGAGGAGAAGTTCTTTGCTTGATGTGCCCAGGAGGTACCCAATGACTGTGCTTAGGCAGCACAGGCCCCAGGACAGGGTATACTGCCCTCACTAAAAACCTCTGGGGCACAGAGAAGGGGGTTGCACACTGCACAGGATCAGCTTAGTGCTGGTCAAGGGTTGGATTCTGTCTTTTACATTTTTCTCACATTAGATATCTGTATAGATGATCAGGCTTGTTTCTCATGCTTTCATTGTGAAGGTTATTTACGTTAATTGCTGCGCTTGGGTTTTGGTTCTTTTGTCGCCTCTCATTATGTTTGCAGAGTCTGGTTCACTGTGGGTTTTTTGTCCAAGTTCTGGGGGAAATATTGAGGAACGTTCCCACTTCTGAACTGGCTTGCTTTGAAACAAACCCCAGAAAGCTGCTTGTTAGGAACAGCATAGTGTTCTCCAATGTGCTCCTAACAAAGCTGCTCACAGCCTGTAGCCCATGAGAAGAGCAAGGTCTGTGGGTCTGTGGCATATACTTCCTCCTGGGCTCATGCCTCTCGCTGTGGCCATCCTGCTGGTGTTTTGTCCACCTCACCAGTGACACTTCCAGAAATGGAAACGGCCCTATTTCTCCCTTTGCTTATTTACATGCAGACAGGCTAATGCAGTGGCTATTTAAAGTAATGGCAGTCAGCAGAACAGATGCTTAGGAAGTGAGTGCTGGTCTATCATTAAAAAACCTCCTATGGGAAACCACAGCCCTCTGGGACTTTTTGGCTTATTAAGAAAGTTTCAAACTGCTGTGTCTTTCTAGCAGGGACTTTACCTTGCATTATCTTATTATATGTATTTTATATAATAGGTATGAAAATTTCCACTCTGATTTCCTCTTTTATACTGTTTTCTAGATAACAGATCGTTCTGGGTACTCAGATTGATAATTTCAAGGATACAGAATGGATTTGGATGCACACATTTCCTTGAGAAAGCAACTGTGTTTCTAATTTAACGGAGTGATTCAGAAAAATTGCAGATTTACAGCTTATTTCTAACACAGGAATTATTTCCTTTTAGTGAACGAATCATCTGTAACATTGAAAGCTGCAGCACATAAGCCTACGTGTTCCTAGCTATATCAATTCTCAGCAGAAGCAAATCTAGCAGTGTGTGTTCTACATTTCTTTGGTTAATAATGTGAATTAAGTTGCATTGGGTAAAAAGAAAGATGCGTGTTGCAAAAGTTTTCCAACATCTCACTTAGAGTGTAATAAACTGTGTGTTGTTTGCTAGCTTTGTGGCTCCTCTAAGTTTCTGATCGTATGGCTCAGGAAAAATCGATACCTCATTTCTCACATCAGTCAGATGGATAGGCCAGGCAAGGGCTTCAGCCAAGGCTTTGCGCCATCTGACAGGGAAAAAACATGTTTTCCCTATTTCAAGCTCTACAGTTTACAAGCAGCTATTGACAGCTTTGCAGTACTTTCTCCAGGTAAGATCTATCATGGTAGAGTTTTAGGGTCTTGCTGGCTCTGCTGTATTTCTCACCCCCTTCCCTCCCACTTGCCCAGTACTGTTATAAATTCTTTAAGTGCTTCTTACTTTTGCATGTGCTTGCTAAATGTTGACATTATACAAGGAATAAAGGAAATGTTCTGAATTTATGGTCAACCTGGCTCATGCTGATCCTCACAAAAAAAAACCCAAAGGTGTCATGAGATTTTGGCTTATAGAAACCTGGCAACTACACTTCCATGCCCACTGATGGAATTAGTTTCCCTGTATGGATCTATGGCACAGCTCTTCTTTATATCTGCTGGAGAACAAGTTGGCAACTGGCAGTAGAAACAGTGTGTTCTTCTGGTCTGTGGATGTCATGGAACACATTAAAATAACAGGTGATTTTTAATACCAGGATTAGGGAGAATACTAATATTGGTATAAAAAACATCTTCACAGAAGAGAGCTGAAAAAAGTTATATTTGCAATGCATTCACTAATAAAATTAAAAAGATCATTGGTGAAAGCTTTGATTTTCTACTTGTATGCACAATATATCATAATCACATCCAAAATAGAGTATTAAAAGATAATTGGACCTTGTTATTGCCAAATGATTCACTCATTGTATGGGAATGCCAAATAAGAATTATCCGTTTAGCTCCAGTTGGCCATCCTACTCACAGTGCTTATTACACATTATTTTTTCCATAGAGAGATGCTGCTTGGCAAAAAGAAATTGCATTCATTTGCCTGATTCATCCTTTTCTGTAAAACCTCTGTATTAGCAGGGGCCGAGTGTATAAAGAGTCTCCCTTGAAAGTTTCTTCATAGCAAAATCACTGCCTTATGAGATGTTTGTGAAGCTGGCTTCAAGAAATCTAATGTTAGCATTTAGTGCATGTAAAGTACTATCGGTATACCTAATTCCCCTGTAATACAAGAAATTTAAATTCAAATGCAGGTACTCCATTTTCCACATGTCACCATCAGGAGAGCTACAGAGGCAGCTCAACTCACAAAGGGAATTTGTGTGCAAATCAGACCCTTCATATGCTGGTGGAAAGCAACGGAATACAAACAAGATCTGCACGACAATTTTATATTAAACCCTCTTCAAATGCAGACCAGTCCAAGTTCTGTGATGAACCCAAAATCTCAGCCTGGGTCTTCCCTCTGCTTTTGCTTTGCTACATACAGTTTCTTCAGACCTTGAGGTCTCTCAGGAAGCTGATCCCCCTGCAGACCCAGAGTGACAAAGGCTCCCCTTCCCCAGGCTGAGTTTGCTTACTTTGGAGCCTCATTGACACAACCTTAGACCAATGTATTCTATTACAATACAACTCTGTAAGCTTAAAGGCTTGGTCCTTCATTTACCCTGGAGTTTTCAGGTTCAAAATCTAAAACTGAAACCAGGAGGCTCAAACTTAAGGCAATGTTCATGTGAGCCAGGAGCAATGACACAGTCTTTCCTGATGCTTGTGCAAAACTATGAAACATAGTGAGACTGCATAAAGCTTTTTAAATGACTGAGAGGAAGCTATGGAAGCCAGGTTCTGCTTTGCAAAATTTAAAGCAGTGAGGCATGGATCCATTTTCCTTCCATTTGTAACTTCTGAAGTGTAGCCGATTCAGACCAAAGGTTCTGTTTTGCCTGATATCAATTGAAAGCTCAAAATCAATGACACCGCACGTCAACACACAGCACAGGCAAAACCAGAATATAATGTTCCATACTGTACTTATTGAAGCTTAATTTTGATAAAAGAATACTATACTGTTCTTCTGGAAATGGAATTTAAAGATCATTTTGTCAGAGACATCACAAAGCGCAAAGAAACAACATTTGCACAACCCATTTTCAGCTGGTCTTACTTCAAGACAGAAATTGGAGTTAAGGAAGGATTAAAAACCATGACACAAAAGCAATGCTTTTTCCTTTTCTGGACAATTGCATGCTCAGGTTGCACTTAAAATTCTCAGGGGATCTACAGATTGAGACGAAATATTGGTTTGGTGTCATGGCAGCGTGGAGATTATAGCTATAAGCTAGTTTTGTGAAGCATAAATCAGTGTCTGAGCACTAAACCATGGGAGTGCAGCATTCAATTCATACATTATTGCTAATTATGTTTTTTTTACTTGACGATATGTCATCACTCATGCAAGTAGCTATAAGCTACTTTTTCCACCCATAACCACGCAACTTACGCACAAGGCAACTACTGCTGAGAGCTGCCAAGTGTAAATAAGAAGAAAAGTATTTTTGTTATTGGTATCCGTGCCCAGTTGAGAAACTTGATTCTCACTACGACCCAGGGCATTAAAAAGTTCTTTTCCAAAAGGGTTTATTTTTTAACAAAGCAAGGCAAGCAGAGGCTCAGAGAACAAGTTACAGCAGCCAAGAATCAGGAGTGAGTGAGAGTTTTCAGTCAGCATGGTAATTCACTGCTTTTTTTTTCCCCTTTAAAAAGAAACACCTGAAAACACTGTAAGCAAGATGGGGTATGGAGGCTGTGAGGGAGAATCTTGACAGCCTTGGATAAAGTGACTAATTAGTATGGAGGAGGGAAGACTTAAGGTTCAAAGTGCTGCTGCGACTTGTTTCCTAAACTGTGGGTCGTCTTAATCTGTTAATTTTCAGCATTTCTCAGCACGTGCCCTCATTCTCAACCTGCAGCTGAGAACATTGCCTCTGGAACGGGGTGCAGGTGCCAGTGCTTTCACCCTGGGATCATCAGTGGCTCACAGATGTCTGCTGGCATCAGCTGGCATCAGCCGCAGACACGATCCTCACTGCAGCCCTTGCTGTAGCTGTCTTCATCCCTTCTCCCCTCACGGAAGATGTCCTTCTGATTTCCTGTGCTGCAACCATTTTCTTTCTTTCCCACATCTATGTGGGTCAGAGCATGGCACACCATTCAGTCCAAGTGCATTTGAGGTCTATCTCTGATCAGCCTTATAGTGCTTTGTGTTTACTATTTGGAAGGAATGTCTTTTCTGTTAATGCTATGGCTGAGTTGCAGCAGCTCCAGCTAGCTGGAATTGCTAACACAAAGAGGAGCCAGAGAGACAAAATGGGCTGAATTTCATCTCAGCTCCTTCACTTTAAGTATGTTCAGCAAAGCCTCCTACATTACAATAAAAGCTTGCCAATCATCCTGCATTAGTGGAAATGATCCCGGTGGCTTCAGCCAGACCTGCAGGACCTTGCTAACCTGAGAGGTGGGGTGGTAGCCACTTGCCTGCCCTGCTGCCCTCAGATCTCGTTGGCGTTTGCTGTAGTCTTTCTGGCCATTGCTTATGCTGGGAATATCAGCCACATCTACTACCCACTTGCAGCAGTTTGCTATGGGGGAGTTTGTATGGCTCCCTCTTGGTAGCATGCCCAAACAGCAACAGCTAAAGTGGTAATGAGGTGAGTGTGCAAAGCAGGTGTGAACACAATGCACAAAACTATGCATTCTGGATAGGTGGTTACCCAAAATGGGTAACATGATGAGCAAAAGTAGGAATGGTGATGTTTACTCGGGACAACCATCAGCTGTATTAAACAATAGACAGGGATTACCTGTGTGCCAGTCATGGAAAGGACACTTAGAAATTTCTAGGTGGATATCAATATTTGTTAAGTGTTTTGAATTGTGATTTAATTGCTGTTTTATTATACTGATCCTAAATACTTGAATGCTTTACAGTTATTTGGGTGTTGCTAATAGTCAGATAAATGTCTTCCTATGCCCTCTGACATAGTTTGGAGACCTGAGCTACCTCCCTGTGGAAACTCCCATGCCAGGACCTCAAAAAAATGACTGTCATCCAATCAGGACTCCAGCAACACCAGCTCCAGTTCTCCCGTCATGTTGACAGTGAGAGCAATTAACCTGGTGCTGCCTGAGATTAAGGGTGCATTTCACCATCTACAGTAAAGATGGTGACCTGTTCTGAACCTCAGGAGTACCCTGGTGGACCCTGTTGGGAAGGTGGAGCTCATGGGAGGAAGCTTCCAGAGGTGGCTTGAGGAGGATAATCCTGAACTGGACCACAACAGAAGTATGCACCAACCAGGCTGTCTTTGTCTCCAAAGCTAAGAATTTCCACACAGAGGTGAAACACCAGAATAGGACACTGGTTAACTAAACAGCATCTTAGCACTGGGTAGGGAAGGTAGCGTCAGATCTTTTCCAGTGAGGAGGAAATTTTCTTTCTTGCCAATCTCCCCGTGCTCTATTTCAACCCTATGGCATACTCCTTTTCGCTACATTATATGACAACTGGTATATGGTTTCATGGTGATCAGTAGTGTTGTACAGAAAGCAGTATTTGTGAGTCTGATCAGTTTCCCACGAGCTGGTGGTTGTATCTGTGGAGTGGATATTTGTTGCACAGAAATATATCACAACCTGTCCAGCAGCAGGTAGGAAACTTTTAGTCACAAGCACATCACTGAAGCTTTCTTTGGTCATCAAAATGCTTGCCCTCAGTGTTCTTGTTGACTTACATGTCATACCACTAGGTATACAGGCTTTCTTATATTTGCACCTATAGTAAAGGCATTATTAGAGTTACTGCTGTATCCTCACTGAGAGAAGAAAAATGTGAGACATACACTGAAAACATCTGCAAAACTGTGATTATTTCACTGAATCGTGGAACTGCAGAGTAGTTGAGGTTGGAAAGGAAGTCTGGAGGTTATCCAGTCCAACCCCCCTGCTCAAGCAGGGCCACCAAGAGCCCACTGCCAGGAACAGAGGCTCTACCTCACCCAAAGGTCCTTTTCCCCTTACACATGCATTAGTGCCTTAGCCTTGCTGTACTGAAGCACACTGACACTTCCTGTAGGCTACAGAAAAGAGGGACAAAGGTGGAGTGTTGTTGGAAAAGTTATTTTTGCCATTATAGGAAGGAGTACCTTCAAAGCACCTCAGTTCTGGATCTTTTCAACTAAAGTTCAAATTTGTGTTGCTCAAAGACATACTTGAATCTGTATTCTGCCACCTACACATGTATTCTTGTTTTGAAAAGAGTTGAGCACCCACATCCATCAAGACTTGCTGATGCAGTACAGTTTAATAACAGATTTCTACCACTGTAACTCAGTCTTTTTCTCCTTTTCCAGCACTGATTACATCTTTGTCAAGTCCTCTAAAAAGTCCAAGAAGGACATGACCCTTCTTACCCCAAATACTCTATGTACCCCACAGTTGTTTGAACAGATTGCTGCCTGTGTCAGCTTTTGACACTCAGCTGCTAATACGCTCTTGATAGCATGTTACTATCTGGTATTTGATCCTATTACATGCCCTACATGGGTCACATCTGTAAGAAGTTCTACATGGAGCCTGCTGGTGTATTTCATTTTAACCCTGGCAAGCCCTGCACAGGAAATCAGTACTGTCTCAGTGAGATAAACACCACTGGAGGAACTGAATTCTGGTAATGGCTCTAGGATAATTAGATCCAGCAAACAGAAAGATGAGTTTCAGTGCTACCAATGATAAATAACCGTGCCCATCACTAACAGAAACTCCCAGTCAGAGCAAAGCATAGGCAGGAGCTCACAACACTATGGGCATTTTGAAACTCCTCAAGCACTGCTGTGCGCCATCCATCACACCCCCAGAAATCCTTTGTGTCCTTCAGAGAAAGGTCACCCCTCAATTCTTTTCTGCCAGCAGCCTCTTTGCACTTTCCACACAGCTGCAGCCATCATCTCCCTTTCAGGGGAACACAAGATGGCACGCTTTTGGAATCAGGTAATGCAGTAAATTATCTGGAATTGACTTTAAGTTTGAGGTGTGACTGAAATTCCAAGCTTCTGCTGAAAGCCAAGTGTGTGCTATCCCCAGGTCCTTCTGAGGGAGCTAAGTCTTGGGAACACCCTCCCACTCCTGCAGTTGCTGGGAAACTGTACAATGACATTATTTCTTTTGAGTGGTTTCAGGGTGATAGGGTTTTTGGGGCCCATGTAGAGGGCAGGTGCTCCCATGCAATGGGGCTTAAATGATGCAGCCACGGGGAACCAGGGAAAGAGAGCGCTGCTTTGCTTCCAGGGTGAATTTAGGGATGTTGTTTAAGGCTATCATCCTTTTGAGTCCAAGAGTCCATGTGCAGAGGTAAGCACAGCTCAGCAAGTGAGCCGAGTTCAGAGAGCTCTCTTTAGGAGAGGTGCAAAACAAGCCAGGGAAAGCAGGATGAAAGCTCTACCTAGAATTAAATAACCAAGCCTTTTTTCCCCACAGGCCTACTTCAGCCCTGCCAGGATCTCAGGCCATACCTGCAGCACAGACTGAGAAATGTGGACTCTTCCAGCAAATCCCCACACTGTGATGGGGCTGCAAACCAGACCCCCACACCAGTGCCCAACCGCGGATCATTCCAGGAGGGAACACTGATTTCTTTCACGAGTGATTTGCAGGTCTGCCCACAGTTCAAAGTCCTTCCTTCCACCAAAACAAGAACATTGCCAGAATAACTTAAAGACACTGTGTGAGGTAAGGTCCTGGGAATATCAGGTTTCTACAAACTGTCAGAATAGAGAACATGATTCCCCTATATTGCAGTTCTCTAGGAGGTAAATGACTTTTAGTTTCTTCTCTTTCAGATTTAGGTGGGTTTTTTCCTTCAGAGTTACAACTCTGATGGAAACTGATGTTATGCCATCTGGTAAGTCTCCCATGCTGTGAAGACACAATATCCAGGTTCTTCTGCCAACAAGAATATCCAGTTTAGGTTATTAAAACTGGAGGCATTGTTGAATTCATCTGCAAGAGGGGACAAAATTCGCCAAAATTCTAACAGTCTCACATCCCCTTTGTTGTTCAAAGTGAAGTTTTGGCACAAGCCACTAAGAGGAAGCCTGGATGATACAGCTGCCTGCGGATACACGTGTTTAAGAGAAACCGGTCTCAGATTATGAAAAGAATCAAGAGCTGGTTTTATTTGGCCAGAAAGGGTAAAAGTCATCCTTGCATAGGTGGGACAGTCTCTCTACAAGTGTTGTAGACAATGATAAAAGAGGAGTGAGAGTTATTATACCACTTTACTCCCTAAAAGACTATTCGTGCTTATAGTTAGAAGTCTGTGGCACTCCAGTGTGATAAGTGAAAATCCTAAACAGTTTGAGGAGCTGCAGGTTTGCTGGCTTTGTGTTACAATGAGACAGATTAACAGTTCTCAAGTCTGCTGACTGGTAGGGGTCCATTGCATGTAGCAGCTGACCTTCAGAGGCAACGCACAGTCAACCCCATACCATGCCTTTATGACACTTTGTATACACTAGCAAATAGTAAGAACACTTTGGATTCCAGATGAAACATCAAGGTTTCTGTAAGATACAAATGTCATCTATACAGAGACATCCTCAGTGACCTGGGCAGAGGGACAGGGGCTGGCTGGAGAAGCAGCTGGTCGTGGGGACATGATGTGTGTGTAGCCCACGCTGCAACCATGTGCACGTGTGTCAGTGTGGACGACCAGAAGGTTTGGGGTTAGAAGGCTGTTCAGGATCTTATTGTTTGCTCAGTGTCTAGTAATGTGGTTTATCTGCTGCATTGCTGGTATCAAATCTCAGACCCGCAGCAGGACTCATGGCAGTCATCTGGTGGGACTCACCTACCCACAGCTGTGGTCTTGACTAACACTTGCGTGCAAGCAGCATCTCCTGACCTGAACCCCCACATGTCCCCTTTTTGTTCCACAGAAAGGGCAGTGGGCAATGGGGAAGATGAGCTGAAGTTCAGTGGCTGCCACTGAGACACCTTCCTTACATCTGTTCTTGTACTCAGTGGCCCTTAGAGGATCAAGAAACCACCATTCACTGTCCCAGTAAACCCGAGTGCATCTCAGTGCCCACCTCCTCCAGCCCACACCCTGTGCTTTTGCACCATTGCCTTCTGACATGCCATCTTTGGCAGGAGCCAGAAGCCTTTCCTGGTCTCAGATCAAAATAGTCATCACCAGACAAGCTGAGAGCAACTGATCCATGCCAGCATCCCGCTCCTGCAGCACTGAGAGCCCCATGCTGGGGAATATTTCATCCATCTCACCCATGATGAAGTACATTGACACTGGCATGAGGCAGTTTTCACAGATGAAATGCACAAGGCGAAAGAACCACCTGTCTGTGCCTCATAAAGGAGTGGAATAGAAGACACAGGGTGCAGCCCTGCTCCACCTTCTCGCCCCACCACCAGATTAGGGCAGAGGCATGCAGTGATGCCAATTCTCCTGGTGCCAGGCGTTTGCTGTTGGGAGAGACATCTTGGTGCTCTGTGACCAGGTTTCCTGGCTTGCAGAGAGTGCTGGCTTTCTCCTTCCACCCTTGGAGACTGCCTAGAAATAAGATTACGCTCACCAACTTTAATTTACAGTGGGTTTGACAGCAGCCACTTCCCATCTGCTTTTGGCAGTAAATTGCCAGGCAGCCCTACTCCAGTGTTTTCCATGTCTGCAGTTATCTCCATAGCTGCCCATGCATGTGGACAGTGCCGTGCAGCACAGCACATCAAGGGAGCACGGCGTTTCTCGCACTGCTGGCTTTTCACCATTCCCTGCATGTGCACTGATGGACCTTGGTTGTCAAAACAGCCCAGCTGAGACATAGCTCTCACCGGCCTAGTGTTTCCTACCATCCTGCCCCTAAAAAAAGCACTTAGTGCACTGACACTGGCACTGGCACTTTCACATCTTCAATGAGCTTGTGTATCAGGATGCAATGCACAGAATCCCGTTATAAATAGATTGTTGTTTTACAGGTCTCCCTGTTTCATCATTCAAACAAAAATTAATGCACTCGCAGTACACATGACAGGAACGTGTTAGGAGAATTTTTTCACCACTTGTCTTTTGAACTTCCAGCATTGCTTCTCAGTGACACTTGATAGAGCTGAAGGAAAAATGCAACCCAGTATAAATTCTGAAGTTGCCATCACATAAGCACTGGCAGTCCTTGTGTTTACTATGAAAAGTAATTTAACGACTTCCTTTTTTGCAAAATATCTTTTGCAAAGAAACAATAGGATGCCAACATTCTAGGGAATAAAAGAGCAGCTTTGTAACTTCTTTGCATGTTACTTGCTGTGATTTGAATCACTGTTAAAGTCTCTTTTCCAAACTCTATTTCTGAACCCAGGATGCGATCAGCAAACTCTGGAAGGTAGCTAAGAAGAGAAGTATTTCCACTTCTCATTATGGTCACCCTGCAGGCATTTTCATGGCAGGAGACAACGCACGTCTGATGCTACTGAAACTGCCTTCTTCTTTCGAAAACTCCATTTCTCCAGATAGAATATATACCAGGGTGAAATATGCCCAGTGCTGTTCCTGGCATGTTTCATGCCTTGTGTTTGTGAATCTCATGAAACAGAGAACACATTTGACAGCAGAAAACTAGAAAGGCCAAACTCCCAACCAAACACACAAGCAGTGCAATACCTGACTTTTGGGAACTTGGGCAAGTGATTTCACATCTCAGCATTTTAATTTTTCTTTCTATTTTTGCAAGTTTTTTGTACTACAAATTCTTCAGGCAGTTCCTTTCCAATCTTTATAGTCTTATTTGTCTAAGGCACTTACATGCTACTGTGATATAAACAGCAACAAGAACTACATGATGAGTAGGTAGTTTGACTAAGGTACATTTTTCCAGAAGACCAGAGAAGATGGAGAGCAGAGGTCTCTAGGAAATGTCTCGTCAACTGCCTGGTTCACTTCCAGAAAGATGGTGGATACTTTTGTGATGTAAAGCTGAAGCCATCAAAACATGAGGAGAGATCTTTGGTCTTTCCGTGTTTATTCCTTCATGTGTCTTTTGCAAGGCACTAAAGTACACCTGAATGAGCTAGTTGTCCTTGAGTCCTAGTTAGACCAATATTACACCGTGTCTTTGTAGCACTCTTTAGAGCAACAGTGCCGTTATTTTAGATGCAGTGACCCAAAATAACCATATAGCACACATGGACCTGAGTTTGTGCCTTTGGATGGCCCTGCACGAATTTCAAGAGCCTGTTAGTACAGGCTGGTTGCTAACTAAGGAACTGTGCTCTCAAACCCAGGTATGGCCTGGGCTTGAAAACTGAAAAATTCCCCACTGTTTTAGGTGCAACAACACACATCTCCGTGGAAGTTTTATGAAGTACTACACACTAAGTCTGACTATAGTTGAACCCCTAGGTTCAACAAATTATATTGCCCCTTGTAGGCAGACCTGCTGTGGAAAATTATAGAATCATACAATCACAGAATGGATTGGGTTGGAAAGGACCTTAAAGCTCACCCAGTTCCACCCCCCTGCCATGGGCAAGGACACCAACCACTTGGCTGCTCCAAGCCCCATCCAACCTGGCCTTGAACACTTCCAGGGATGGGGTATCCACAACTTCTCTGGGCAACCTATGCCAGTGTGTCATCATCCTAAGAGTAAAATGTTTCTTCCTAATATTTAACCTAAATTTACCCTTTTCAGTGCAGGAGGAGGTTACCGTTGATTTCTGTCATGCTTTTATATAAATAAAAAAGTCTTTAAACCTTGGAATCAATATTCTTTTTCTTTCTTTTCTTTTTGAATTAAAAATGCCTAAAGTCTCTCCAGGATCCCTTAGGAAAGAGTTTGATCTATTCCCCTTCTGGGATTATTTTTGAGGAGTAGCTTTGCTGTGGAGCTGGTGGAATTTGTGCAGGTCAGAAGTGATGGAAAAGGTAGAAAGAGAGTAAGTAAATTGATAGCACACATGAAGGGAAAATGGCATTATTGTCTGCTCAAAAGTTAATTTTAACCTTGCAGAGATTTCGGAAAATGTTCCATTTTTCTATAGTTTCATGAAGCAAAAATAGAATTTTTTCTCTTCCTAGTCACCATGGAAACATAGAAACAATGATTACAGGAAATTTTCTGTACTTGTGGGATCAGGTTTATGTTATCTCTGGATGACATGGAAGTTAAACCACTTCTGCATCCTTAGCAGTGTTACTTGGCAAGGCTGCCACAGCTGACAGGGAATGAACCTCACAAACGTCCTCACACATCTGGAACAGCTGAAGCCACTGCATTACTGGAATATATTAACTCTAGCTGCTGTTGGCTCAGTCTATACGTACTTTAGGGAAATGATTTTAAGAACAGTTAAACACTGAAACTGTGACAATGTCTGAGTATGTGTTTTGTAGTCCAAAAGACTTAGTGGCCACCAGCACATCAACTCCCTCTGTGTCCCATTAATTCTCTCAAAGGAAAGGTCAGCAAGGAATACATCATCTCAGAAACAGTCACAAACCAATACTTATCTCTACTTAAAGGCAGGGAGGCAGATACAGATGGTACTGCATCAGTAACAGCTATTATGGGCCTTTGGTGGGTAATACGTGATTTAAGTCACTAACAATAAAAATTTATTGGAAATAAAAACAGAAGCATGAAACAGACTTTAGAGGGAAAAAAAGAAATAGGAAGAGAGGAAGGAATTCAATATGCCAAGAAGTGCTCCAGATGTCACAAAACAGCATGAGACCCAGGTCTATAACCTGCCTGCAGGAATCAAATCAACTTCTGTTATGCAGACCCCAATTGCTACACATCAAAGGAAAAGCACGAGATTAGAAGTATCTCTGTGCCTGTGTTGCTGCTGTAACATACATTTCTGAGAGGATTTGATGCCACTTCACTCGTCTTCGCAAAGCAACTGGATTCATGCTTTTGCTCTCTCCAATCAGGAATTTGCTGGAGCCTCATGCGGCTTCTGCTTCATAAGTTTCTTCCCTTCCTCCCATTCAGAAAACTACCCCTTTCCCCCAAATAGTGAAAAGCTGCTGACATCCATCACCCAGAGGAAGTGTTAGGAGGGAAATAACACGGTGTTAAAACCTAGTCACCCGAAAGAGCTACTCGCCCAGAAGTCATCTAGAAGATGAGAATTGTTTGCTAGCATTTGAGTACAGGGTCTTGCTGCTTCTGTTTCAGTATCTGAAGGGGATGGAAAGGATTTTTAGTGATTTGCTGTCTATCCATTTGT
>JBCJKH010046825.1:26951-79626 GCA_039877255.1 Loriculus beryllinus | reverse complement strand
CCCCATCCCTGGCAGTGTTCAAGGCCAGGTTGGACACAGGGGCTTGGAGCAAGCTGCTCCAGTGAAAGGGGTCCCTGCCCATGGCAGGGGTTGGAACTAGATGAGATTTAAGGTCCCTTCCAACACAAACCAGTCTGGGATTCTATGGTTCTAAAATCACATCAGGCAACGGAAAAAGAGCTCAGGAGTAATTTTTGTGTTTAAAATCTCCCTTTAAAGGACAAGAGGTTTGGGGCAAATTAAAAATAAAGATTAAATAAAAACCTTTTCAAGGTCTGGCTTATTTTAAATGACTTGCAAGAACAGTTATCTACAAGGATGGAAGAAGAAAAGTACTACAAGCAGCCTAGAAACGCTCCCAAAGGCACGCTTCTGGCATGGCAGTGAGGCTGAATTTAACAACAAATCAATGCACTATAAACAGTAAAAAAACTCAAAACAAACACCACCCCACCCCCCCAAACAACCACCTCAGTATTCAAATCCAATCAACTGAAAAACACATATCAGTCCTCATGAAAAATCCATCTGGCAATTCAAACCACCTTAAAGGAAAAACAAACACCCATATGAATGAGATGGAAAAATGTAAACATGCAAAACGGGCTAAAAACCCGAGAAGAGCTGTGGGTCTCCTGCCTCCTCACTGATAATATATTAAAGAGTATTTCCACTCCCTGTAATAGGATTATTGATACTTACTGCATTACTCCAATATTAATAATGCTTAATACACTGCAGACCACTCCCTTCCCTAAACACAGGCTTTGGAAGTAGGCAGCCTGCTCCACTTCATGGTTCTGTGAGCCTTTTATACATAAGTGATAGGAAATCTCTGTCCCACCTGAGACACCTAAGCACAGAATCATAGAATGGTTAGGGTTGGAAAGGACCTTAAGATCATCCAGTTCAAACCCCCTGCCATGGGCAGGGATGCCTCACACTAAACCATGCCACCCAAGGCTTCGTCCAGCCTGGCCTTAAACACTGCCAGGGATGGAGCACCCACAACTTCCTTGGGCAACCCATTCCAGTGCCTCACCACCCTTACAGGAAAGAATTTCTTCCTTATATCCAATCTAAACCTCCCCTGTTTAAGCTTTAACCATTACCCCTTGTCCTGTCACTACAGTCTCTAATGAAGAGTCCCTCCCCAGCATCCCTACAGGCCCCTTTCAGATACTGGAAGGCTGCTATGAGGTCTCCATGCAGCCTTCTCTTCTCCAGGCTAAACAACTTTCTCAGTCTGTCTTTGTATGGGAGATGCTCCAGTCCCCTGCTCATCCTCATGGCCCTCCTCTGGACTTGTTCCAACAGTTCTATGTCCTTTTTATGTTGAGCAACTCCCCCAGCCTGTGAGGATGGCCATGGTGAGGAGAAAACTGTATGAGGTGGTTGCTCTTCTCCAAAGGGACAAGCTTGAGAGCTGGAAAAAGACAAAAGAAGTGATAAAGCAGGACACAAAGTTAAGTCCACCTTCTTCCCTCCCCCCTCCCCAAGATGTTCTGTTGTGATCTTGGACAGCAAAAGCAAATATCACCGAGAATTAAGGATCAAATCAGACTCACCACTTTCCACTCTCACGGCACTAAAAGGACAATCCCCTCGTGCTGGAACACGGAAGCCCACACACACACACTCATCCAAGCTGCCAAGCATAGCACACACAGCATAAAGCAACCAGCTACCAAACACACAGGGAGCAGCTGCTTCTGACATGTGAAAGACCACCATGTAGTTTTAAACAACAGCTCTTAGTAACTGTTGCTCCTCAAAGCTTTATTTTGGGGAAATAAAACCACAAAACCAAAAGAACAAATCACCCAATGCATCTTAAAACCCTAGTGCTGACTTAAATGCAATCCCCCCTCCAGAAGACTGTAAAGGGTCACTAACAATTAATTTAAAGTTAATGTACAGTGAAAAACATAGTTTAATGCTAACAGTGGGAATTAACACCAACCTACCTGAATGCCACATGTCAAACCATGCTCCAGCTCTTCCCTCGCCCATGCAGAACTTTATGTTCTCCTGTAATGGCCTTTGCACCTGCCTGTTTGAAACCAGCAGCTCCCAGTTTCATCTTCACTTTGTACAGCCAATATAAAGCAGAACATTAGCAGCCACAGGGATCTTCACCTCACAGAGATCTAGTTATGAGGTATTCCAGCATCCTTTCAATTAGTAAAGGCATATTCAGCCCAGATAATGGTTGAAGCCACCCAGCAACAGTCTGGACACTAGGAGGGGAAGATTTAGGATGAAGGGAAGGAAGGCATAGGGTTGTTTACCAGTAATCCCAATTAGAATGGGAAGCCCACTCCTCTTTAATTAGCACAGTCAAAAGAGTCCAGAGCCTTCTGAAAAGCCCCATCTTCCATGGCTCATGTTGGTGGCTGCACTGATCTTACCAGGGTTTGGATGGTCATGGTCACTTGGAGAGTGGAGACACCTCCACAGTTTCCCTGCTCTCCGCCTCAGCTACTTGCCTGCTTCAGAACCTCACTTTCTTCTCACTGACAAACTATTTATCAACCAGTTTT
Source organism: Loriculus beryllinus (assembly GCA_039877255.1). Taxonomy (NCBI): domain Eukaryota; kingdom Metazoa; phylum Chordata; class Aves; order Psittaciformes; family Psittacidae; genus Loriculus; species Loriculus beryllinus. The sequence goes on along the minus strand of JBCJKH010046825.1, from coordinate 77,083 downwards.
CTTCAAAAGTTCTATAGCCTATGACCAGGAGAAGCAAGCAAGATATAGATACACATATATACAGTTTATATAAGTGGGAAATCATACCCCCCTCACAGAATTCATTTGCTAAATTCGCTCTTCTAGGCCCCTCCTAAAAAAGCTCTTCATTCTCCTACTCAGTGGTGTAGTCCTCCTCTGTACTCGCCCCAGCTGAGATTCTTTTTTGCCTCTCCACGTAGCAGACCAGAACTGTACATAGCATTTGAGATGAGCTCTCACAGCAGAGGCTTATATAATGCTATGGTACTTGTATAGCTGGACTAGAAATACCTTGCCTTACATAGCTTGATGTTTTTATCATATACTAGCTGATTAAAGCATGATTAAAACCCTCCAATTCCTCAGTCACTAATGAGCATCCACTTTAGAGCAGAGGTTGTGGTTTTTTATTAGTCCTCAATAAATGACTTCTCACACAAATGGTTACAAGTTGATTTTCTCTTCTAGTTCTCAAGGTCATTCAGCTGATCCTCTAAGATACTTTAAGACTCTTGAGTATTGATACCTTCCATCTCTAGTGCTCTGGTTGATGGTACAGTAAACCCAGCAATAGGGATGCACAGCAATTCCCTTTGGGAGAATGAGCTGCCCCAGCAGAGGCAGGTGTGCACCGCTGTCTCATAAAGCTGTGATGCCAGCAAGTATGTGCTAACAAAGGTCCATAAAAACCTTCCTGGTATATATGGCCTGACAATCAGAAATAGCTTTAAGGAACACTTTTGCATTACCACTTGTTAGCATTTGTCAATCCCAAGCCAGGCTGAAGACTGTAATTTTCTAGTCAATGCTTTATAAGCAAGGTCAGAGGGAACAAACACTACAATAAAAAAATATGCAAGACATCAGCAGAAGAACCCAGTCATGTTCCTCAGAATCCAAGAAAGAGGAAGGGGTTGTTTGCACAATTAATGGGTCCAGAATAACATCCTTCACGTCCATCAATGGAAGTGGCATTTACAGTGCTTAAACAAAAAGACTTAAGATGACAAACGGGAAATCATGGGGAAATAAAGGGCACCAACTGCATGCATGAGAGACAGCACTCTCCGATGCAAAAGAAGTTTCAGGTTTCCTACCAGAGACCCACTGCAGCATTGCCTGGATGCTTGGAGCTGTGCAGCAAATGCCAAGCTGTGAGCTGCAGCCAGGGAACACATAATTAATGTGATTAGGAGCACACAGAGCTAGCATGCTCTGCTGACTGAAGAGCCCAGTAGCATAATTACTGTTTTCTGTACTAGCTCTATGTCTGAACAAATCTCAAAGCCTGGTTAGTTTTAGACTGCTGTGTAAACGTCAATAAAAATCCCAGAAGTGCCAGTTCATCAGCATTCTCAGCACAGAAATGGTGAAAATATCACTGCATTTCCATGCTGTTAACATCAGGCAAAGAAGTCTCCATTCTTCAGTCTAACCTTAGAGTTTGTAATAATGTAACATCTCCCCCAAGTGAATGCTTATTATGAAAGCTAATTAATTGCTTTCCAGTAATGAGAAGTCTTTGGTGTTCAAAGAAAGCAAAATTCACAACACAGGAATTAAACAGTGTTTATTGAAACAAAGCTTCCCCCAGTTACAGACCTGTCTCTGATTAACATCATTACAAATAAAACCAAAGAAACTCAACATACAGACATACAAAGTATGTATAGGCAGGAAATGTGAGCTAAAAAAAAAAGGGAAAAATTAGTCAAAAATCTATAGCATTAATTGAAGAAAAACTAAAGCAATGCTTTGTAGTTGCCAAGATTTCCCTGGGGGATGGAGAGTCAATGCTTATCTGCCTTCCTCAGAAGAGACAATTTTGATTAATATCAGACCCATCTGACTCAGCCTATTAAACCCTGAAGGAAGGATATTCTTCAGATACAAGAGATATCTCTTTGATTAATAATTCTACCATATTGCCATTCCAAGCATTAACAAATCCATGGGTACCTGTGGAAAGAGAAAGCCTTTGAATTCTATGGAAAGGAACTAGCTCACACTAATAGACCTGTTCTCCTTCATCCAGATCTGAAAGTTGCATGACAATCTTCCTCCCGCCCTCTGCCAAACAAGTCAAAGTGTCAAGGTTGCCACTACTTTCTTGCAAAGAAGACACAACGGTTAGATAATTCAGCTTTACATGTTGTAAGAAAGCAAAGTTACTTCAGATGTTCTGAATGGTTTGTCTAAAAGACCCTGGCAATCTGTCTAGAGATTTCTCTTCAGAGCTGTCACAGCTTAATAGATCACAACAGGCTACAAGATCATGGCCATTAAGAGTGCAATCTGACCTACCAAGTGCATATCTTCAGGAAAATGCATTAAATCACTTAGCCCACTACACTGCACTACCATGCATGGTGTAACTAATGCCAAATTGTCACACACAGAGTGGGGAAAAAGTCGGTGTAATATCATCTATTGAGCTTTCCCTGGAAGCCCTAGCTTCACTCAACACTAGCCTCCTCACCATAGCCGAGCATTTCTCCTGATGCTGGCGATCAGTCTCCTGCAGTAGTCTCTGTAGTTCACAGGTTTGACATCCAATGCTGTAGCTCTGATACGAGATTCATCCTATAAAAGAGAAATACGGCATGGAAAAGAACTCTGAGCACTGCAGGTATTTGATTCTAACCCCTTTCTGTCTCAGCCACATATTGCTCTTGGTACCAGGGTTAGCTGGGAGTACAAACATGACTCCCCGAGCTCCCACCTTGTTTTCATTCAAAACAAGCCAGGTTTGATGAACCTGAGAGGGAGCAGTGTTGATGACAGTGAATCCCTCCTTCAGCACTCAAGACTGACAGTATTTACTGTGAGCAAGTATCTTTGGAAACTTCTCCCCACAGAGAGGAGGAAGCCACCTCCAACGAAGACAAGTCAACCTACAAAAGCCACGTGCTATATTATTTGCCTTTGGTGGGGGGGGGAGTTACTTACATTGTAAGTCTCCAGTTTCACTCGGATCCTAAACTCATACGTGTTGAAGTTTGCATTCTGGAGCACTTCATCAAAGGCCTGCTCGTTCTGTGGGAAGGACAAAGGCAGATATCAGCTGCAGACACTCCAGGCTTCCGACAGAGCCATGAACTTTCAGCACAGCTCCCCTTTTGCTGTGGTTGGCAAAAGAGTGGAACTAACTGGATCATGGAGGCAGAGCTGAATCTTCCATCTCAGTTTAGACGCCAAAACCATAACTTTAAGTTTTAAAGAAAAACGTAAGTCCAAGGTGAAGGCTTTTTAGCTCCCTAAGCAAAATTACTCATAGTTGTACCAAACCCACAACCAAGTGTACAGAATGACAATACAATAAACCTACACGAGATTCCCTCATGGTGCTCAATTGGCCCATTCTGATGTTCTGCTGTGACCAGAAACACTGATGGAGTTAATTATTTCCTCATTAATTGTCTCATTAGGCATTCTGTTTCTCTGCTTCTCCATCAAGGCTCTATCTATCCTTCATATGCTGACACGGACCTATTTAAGAGAATGTTCTATAAAAAAAAGAGTGGATGCATGTTCCAAACATGCTTTTGTAACCATTAGAAAACTCGTATTTATAACATAAGCTGCTTCTAATTACCATATGAACACCAAACATCACCATTTATAACAGACAATTTGTCAAAACAGGAGAAGAGAAGCAGACAAGTTGTGGAGACCATGGAGAAAAAAAAAGTTTATTTTGGTAAAAGTTAGTTGTAAAAAACCTTTGCTGACATTCCCCAACAATTCTGCAGCCCCACAATGATACAGGCGAGTAATTATTAATGTATTTATCTACCAGATGCACTTGACTTCATCAGTCACTCCAGCAGCAGATAGAGCATCTGATCTGGAGCCGAACCCACCTCAGTTTCACTCCCATTCCAAGTGCTACATCTGCTGTTTTTCAATGCACCCAGCACTATTTTACACTACACAGTGATTCTCTGAAGGTTTAGAAAAACACAACAAATGAAGGTGAACAGGAGTAGCCGGTTTCACAGCCTGCAGAATTCAGGCATATCCTTCCTGAATATTAAAAACCCCTCCTTCTGACCATTGTACGGATTAGAGGATAAGAAAACTCCCTTAATAAAGCATTTGGCTTCTGTTTCCAGCTCTGCCACAAGCGATGCTAACCATTAGTGAGTGGAAAATGCCGTTAGCATACCAGTCACTGCTACCCTACATTACCTCCTCTGGTAACAAGCACAGTGGAGAAGCAGATGAAAAACCTTCCATGCATATCTATGCTTAGCGTGGTCACTGCCTGTGTGTGGACTCAATATACATTGTGAGCAGTGGAAAGTCTCCCACCAACTTCACAGGGTACTGCATCAGGTCTTCAGAGAAAAACCACTAAGAAAAGCTCACTGAAAACGCATCAAGCACCATTTTTAAAGGCTCATAAAAGTGTCAAATCAAAACCAATTTCTCCTGGAACACACAGCATTCCTGCTCAAGAGCTCATTCCATATTATGTTCCATTTTCTACCCTCAGCCATTTCCATTAGGCAGCTCTTCAAAACACATTACATGTTTGCACTGTTACATAGGATCTGCTGTCTCTCCTTCCCCACCCAGTTTTCTTCAGCGTTAAAGGTGACTAGGAAATTTTGTTTGAACTCTAGCAGAGATTCAGCAGGAGTGAAGTAAGAAAATATTGACTAGTCAAGAATGCCTGAGAATGGAAATGCAGAAGCACAAGCGCATCTAATTAGAATGCCAGAGCAATACAGCTTCCTTCAGAACAGAGGTGTCCAGCCTTCATAATATCACAAAACTTGAGCATCCCAGAGCCACAAGCTTTGTACCACTTACCTTAGGAAGCCAAGTATAGGAGTGTCTAAAAGCCATTCTTGTATATGTATTACTGGACAACTAGCCCTGCTTTTCAGAAGCAATGAGGTCTATACCCATGTCTCAGGACAAGCAGGACAACAGCCTCAACATCCCCTTCCTGCTTCAGCTCCCTCCCACAGCCAAGCAATGGGTTAACCAACAACTGGTATATCTATGAAGCCCCAGTATGATCCAGCCTGGGAGTACATCAACATTCATATGCAATTCAAGAACTTATTCTGCTTTCCATATCATCATTTAAAAACCAAAATGAAACCACACAGATTTTATATAGCAGACAACTAAAAAAAAAAAAATCAGGAAAAGATTTAGGCTGCAAGAAAGGAAAATGCAGCAGAGAAACACACAGTGACAAAGGGAAAAATATACTGTATGTTACTGTTTAATGATTTACAACCTTAAGAGCTGTTTTAATCTGTCAAGGAAAGATCACTTGAGCATCTCTGCCAATGACCTATTTTAGAAGTCATCGTTTTCACATGACCCACCAAGTTTCTGGTGGTATTTCAGGGAGAAGAGCCTTCAGCAGTGGGCTAAAATGTATTAGTTCAAAAAGCTTCCTGCCTACTTACAAAGTGTTCTGGAACTTTCTGATTTTGTAAACAATTTTTTTGGAACACATTAAGGATAATGTTGCTAATGTTCAGGGCTAAACCAATTCTTTTGTAGATGCTTCCAATCTAGGTACAATGATAATACAGCCTGTCCTTTCTATTGGAGTTGAACATGTTAAAGCTGTCAGCCCTCTAAAGGCTGTAGGACTCAGTTGTCTCTCAAGGTCCCAGGTGATAAGGACAGACTGATCTCATTTTTCAAAGCCAAAAGAACTCAGAGGTAGACAGACTGCCTGTGGGAGCAAACTATGGGGGAAACCAAGCAAATCTCTGTTCTCCAGGCAGATGGCCCCTGGAAAATAATCCTGAGGAGAGTAAACAAGTCCCTGCCAAGAACTATGGATTAGAGAGAAGCAGTCATTTGTGAATTTGTAAAAGATACAGAAGCCCAACATCTGGAGAACACTCCTAGGGTGGCAGGCCCTGAGTTGGCCTATCAGCCAGAGAATGGGCAACTTCAAACTCTTGCCAATTGAAGTAGAACACCCCTTTCACATGGCACTCTTTAATAATGCTGTTAATTTCCACAGCAATTACACCAACATAACCCACTGCCTTTGCCACCCCTGCTGACTTAGGAGTGCTGTATGTACAGACACAAGGATGAGATCATGCTCACTGATGAATCAGTACTGGTGTACATAAGAGTCATATCACAGAACCACAGACTGGTTTGGGTTGGAAAGGACCTTAAAGCTCATCCAGTTTCAACCCCCTTCCACGGGCAGGGACCCCTTCCACTAGAGCAGCTTGCTCCAAGGCCCATTCAACCCAGTCCTGGAACACTGCCAGGGATGGGGTAGCCACAGCTTCTCTGGGCACCCTGTGCCAGTGTCTCTCAAAGTCAATATTACAAGAACATTTCCTTACCAGGAGAATCAAAGCAAGCAAGAAACGTGTGAGCAGCCAAGAGCAGGATGTGTGAACACAGTTCAACTTCCACAGATTCACTAAAAATAAGCTTACTGACTGACCTTTTCCTTCAGTTCTCCCAGGAAAGCTGCGTTTTGTCCAAGAATGAATTCTGCTGCCTCCTGGAAACAAGTCACCCACTGATACTCCAGACAGTCTGCAATGGTCACCTAAAACCCAACCAAACCCAAAAGATTATTTCACCCACTTGCCTACTCCTCAAGGAGGACAGTACAGAAGAGAAATTAATTTTGCTGCTATAGAGAGTTCTAGATTTCCAGTAACCATGAGAGCCCTGTGTACTGTAGCTACTTTCCATCACTGAAGGGGGAAGGCATTGACTTTACACCTTTTTTAAAGCTCCATAGAATGTCACAGTAACAACTCAAGTTAATATTGACAGTACATTGTGTCACAAGAAAAGGCCAACAACATCACAATGGTACATACTAATGGGATATTCAGCTCTGCTCTGCTGTCACAGATGAGCTGTGAGCAAGAACAAGTAGCCCAGAACAGCCACTTCCAAGGGGGACAGCAGTGATACTACAAACTGCTTTTACTTTGTACATACCTGAGTACTTAAGACATGTAATACCATGTTATGAGGAAATGTTCAAGGACAAGACAGAGCAGTAAAAAGATCGTATTAGCTTAACATGCATTTCCTGGCTGCTTTGACAATTAGGAATGGGAAAATAGGAGACACACTGTTCTGATTGCACCCTCAGTATGCCCTTTATATTCTACAAGAATGATTTTGCTATGTCAAGTTGTTCTGCATTCCTAGAAGTTATCCACTAGAAACTGTTCCAAAGCAGTCTGTGTTTTAGTGAGGCTGCAGGGAGAGTTCCCTTCTCTCTGCATGCCCACCTGGCACAGCACTTCTGAGAAGCAGATACAACTCTAACTTCTAATGTAAACCAGAACAAGGTTCAGTGCTTATGGTATAAGAGGGCATCGCAATAATGATCCCTACACAACTCCCTGAAGCAGGTTCCATTAAAACATGAGACAGAACAATACCTACCAAAAAAAAAGAATGTACTAAATATAGGTAGCAGCTGTAAAAGTGCAATTACTGCTCTCCAGAAATGCCATTTACTTCAGTTTATCTTCACTACTGAAGAGGCGTAGGCCATCTGTACTCTGCACTGCATAGTACACTTGGAAACCAGAAGCAACTGAGCTAGCATCAACTTTTTGGCAAAGCAAAAAGCTTTTAATTGGAGTACTAGCAAAACAAACTGCTAATCAGCTCAATGAAACATCCCTCACTCAGGTACAGCACACAAGCCATTTCGTTACCCTCGAACCCACAGGCGTCACAACACTCCAATACCTTATTCTCTGGGAAGATTTGTTTGGATTACAAGAAGAAAAAGAGGCAAGAAACACACTCTTCCCTCTAATCCATTTACTCACCAGGAGCATCATGCGGTACTTGAAGTTGGGGAACTCACAGTCACACCTTTCACAACGATACAGTCCGTTTTGCTGGTCTACCACTTTCTTATTGCAATCCTGAGAGGGACATGCCTGGTACATACAGTTCTCCTTGCGCAGATGTACGATTGTGCCCACACAGCTAAAATAATCCGCCTAGGAGAGAGTGAGTGTGCAAATTAGCCTCAAAATACCCAGTGTTTTCCAATTCCGAACTAACTACAAAGCAAGGCACCCCATACTTGGGATATTTAGGATTAGAAAGCTTAACAGCTCCAGATTATTGGGAAACTGGAAATCAAGCCCTCTGTTGCAATAATTGTCAGGCTTCCATTATGTTAACTAAAGCCCCTACAGCAAGATGATTTTGTGTTTCCATCGCAGGGAACTCCGATTGCTGCGTTTTCTTTAGATAAAGCATATTTGCTTCGCCATTGTGTCTGTTCAAATCTCCACTTTTTCACAGGATTAAGATTCTCTACTTTCCTATGCTGCTTTTGGGAGCCAATACAAAACCCAGAAAGGCTCCTGTGTAGTATTACAGATAAGCATTTGATTAAACTATAGCCCGCAGAACCAAATACCCACTCACCATACTAAAATAATCATCCTAATGGCTTAAGGCCACGCTCAAATCTTTCAGCAGATAAACAGAGGTTGCTTAAGAAGCACAGAAAAGAGCTGAATTACAGGTAAGGGTTTTTTTCCTTAGAATCATAGAATGGTTTCAGTTGGAAAGGACCTTAAAATCATCCAGTTCCAACCCCCTGCCATGGGCAAGGATGCCTCATGCTAGATCATGTCACCCAAGGCTCTGTCCAACCTGGCCCTGACCACTGCCAGGGATGGAGCATTTACCACTCCTTTGGGCAACTTGTGTCAGCACCTTACCACCCTCACAGTAAAGAACCTCTTCCTTATATCCAACTTGAACTTCCTCTGTTTAAGTTAGAACCCATCACCCCCTGTCCTATCACTACAATTATAGAATCATAGACTAGTTAGGGTTGGAAAGGACCTTAAGATCACCTAGTTCCAACCCCCCTGATGAAGAAGCTCTTGCATATCCCAAACAGATTAGAATTCAAGGTTTTGGGGAAAAACAATTAAAAATCAGTCAAAAAGCAGTATAAGCCTAGAAGTTACTGGCCTGAAATGCCAGAGACCTAGTTTTATTCCTAGCTTTTCTATTGACCAAGTGTGCACCCTTGAAAACCACTTCCTCCTAATGTACCTGTTTCTCTTAGAACACTTTGTGCTATTTATATGACCATCTTTGGGGCAAACTCCGCCTTCCCCCACTTATACAAGGTTGAGAATTCTCTTGCAAACATAAATATCATGTTGCAACAGCAGCAATAAGCCTGAATTTATTCGAAGCAGAAAAAGTGTATTTATTTGCATAAATTCTGAGAGAATAAGCCCATACTGCTCAACAACTGGACCACTTCAGGCAGGCATTCTGCTTATTGAAGTCTAGCCTTTTATTTTCTCCCCAATCCACAAGGCTAGCACTCAGTGGCCATGCTTTACCTTATCTCCTTGGCCCAAGTTCTCAGCTTTGGCTTCATACAAAGTTTTCCAGTTGGTATTTGCTCCAGGTGCTAGCATACCCCTCATATCAGAGATTGAAGTACATTCCAGAAGCTGCCCCTCCGAGTCAAACCTGGAAGCACAGAGATGCACTTCTATTTTCAGATAGCAGACCATACAGACTTATCAAAAGCTCACATTTAGTTCCATGGACTTAATACATGAGGGATTTTTTTATCAATGACGGCAAAGGAAACTATTACAATAATTTGTGTCTATTGCAAACAAAAATAGCATTTCGGAGTAAGTTAATAGTCTGACTTAATTAGCACTGTATTTTACAGACCCACAAAAGGAGGACAAGCTTTGTTCTATATAACTGCAATTTGTTTGCCAGCTAGTGGTCAAGCCACGCACTGCATGCTCCTTAAAGGAAGCCAGATAACAAGATTTAAGGGCATCAAGATATTTCCATAATTAAAATTAAATTACACGCTCCCATTATCTTCACAGCAGCTTCGAAAGGAAAAGCAAAGAGCATTGAAAAAGATTACGCTTTCCCTGTCAAAGTAAGAAAGGACAGCTTTGCAGCCAGAGGTTGTGCTGCCATCCTGCTGCGGTGGGCTTCTGTGATCCAAGTAACGCACCAATAAGACTCACAAAAATTAACTTAAAGTGTGACAGTAACAGCTAAACCCCACAATCAATCTTATCTTCAATAAATACAGGAAAGCCACAGCCCAGTGAACAAATAGAGGATGCCATTGTATTTTATCCATGTTTGGGTGATATAACTAGAACCTGAAACCCCAGGATTCACAAATCTGATGTTGTCAGCATTCAACACTACCTGTACACACACCACATGCCATCATATTAGCAGCTAGAGCACACAATTTAGCAACTACCTACAGCAGAAGCCACAAGCCACCAAGAAATCACTGTTTTCCTGACAGCAATAAGAAAGTTAGCTTGCTACCTGAAAAATATCTAATAAGGAATATACACTGGAAGAAGGGAACATTGCTCCTCCAGTCCATACAGAGCATGTATCAGATTCCACACCATGGGACAAGCCTGAGAATAAAACAGTGTCTGCTCAGTTCATGCCTCAGAAAGTGGAGCTGGTCAAGTCTGATTTCATGCTGCCTTCCAAGGCTTTAGGTCAGCATGCACTACTCCCATTTCGATTTTGCAAGGTCTGTCATGGAATTACAAGCTTCTGAATTGAAGACAGCCTTTCAGGCTTCAGTGCTTTGAAAGAAGAGAAGTGTCTATAACCTTGGAACCCATCTCCTTTGCTACCCTTCTTCAGTATTACACAGAGCACTCTGATACAGAAAAACAGTAAAACAAATACTCCACAGCAGGCTAATACATTTATATCAACATAAACACATAGTCATACCATCCTCGGAGCTTAAAAGCCTCTGGGGTATCAGGGTTCATGACAACTGTACTTGAGGACAGTAGAGACAGGCTTCTACCGCCAAAATCAGAGACTCTGGCCCCTTTGATGGCTACCACAGGTTGTCTAGAACCATCAAACTGTTCAGCCTGCATGTGTGAAAAAACAGAACACATTAGTAGTGTGCTACAGTGAAGGTACTAAACTTGTGGTCATAACTCACAGAGCACAAGAAGAGATCAAATGTGAATCAAACCATCTTGCTGTATTTAGAAGATAAGCTATCACTGGGAGTTTAAAGCAGCTAACAAATAAAGCTGCAACCCTAACATTTCCTGGGGAACCAGAGATCCTTAAGACACACTGCCAGGTAGGAAAAAAGGGATCGGTCCCCTCCATTAGGAGGATTTTAGAAAGGGGAATGGGTTATGGGAATGGAGTTTCTCCAAAAAGGAGGAATTATTTGGTCAGATTAGAACCTTCAAGAGATGAAACCACTCACTTGGCTTGACTGAGCCAGTCATGTCTATTCTACTACAACTGAAACAGCAGAAGTGCAGGTGTGCTGACCAAACACTTTCTCCTGACTTTCCATTTTCTGTTTTAATCTCATATAGCAGCTTTAATGCTGTTCAATTGCCATCAGTTTGTTATCCGAGGAGTCTGACACTAACAAAGAACCTCTTGGCATGAGAGAGGTTTTGAAAGGTATAGATTTTCTGGACCCCACATCACTTAGCAAGCAAGGGGAGGGTCATGTGCTTAAAGATTACGAACAAGCTGGAGTTAGCAGTAGCATTCAATGTATCCACAAGATGCAGAAAACACAAAACATCTCAGCATTTAGGGCAATGACTGTGTAAAACACAGACCCTGATCTCTGTTGGAAGAGTTATGGCAGGAATTGATCACCAGTAGCTTCTCCTTTAACAACCTTGTTCAGCCTCAAAACTTGGTGATATTGAACTTCAGTTGTATCAGCAGATGGTTAACAGTGTTTAGCTATCTCCAGTATCAGTGCACTTGATCATTTAGCCATAAAGCATCACTGTCAAGCTGGCAGGATCACTCCCATTTTATAGACTGGAACATAAATCCCTGAGTATCTACAACACCAGTGGAAAACAAAGTAGCCTGTTAACGGGACAAAGCAGCATGTTTACTGCAACTACTCAAACTTGAAATTCTAAGGCTCTGATGCTTTAAACTACTCTGAGATACAGCTTCTCAACCCCTTCGTTAAGCAGCAATTTATGCATGGTAACATGTATCCCACCCTATGAATAAAATTCATCTCAAATGAGACCACTGTAGCCACCAGGCTTTTCCATAATCAAACTGCAACTCATATCCTTTCCTAAGCCAGAAACCTGTTATCTTAAGTCTTTTGGTTTGAGACATAATGTCTGCAGTTGTTCAGAACACATTAGTCAGATCACGTCAGCAGTTTGTCAGAGAAAGGTTAAGAACATCACACCTGAATGAAACCAGACAGTCTTTCACCTTCTCTCTGCCCTGATCCTTAAGCACCCAGGACTTCGTCTCAGTGCTATGTCCATCTTGAATGACAACAGCACATTCTTTTTCTCACCCTACACAAAGAGACCTTTGCTTAAGAACAGGTAAGACTGAACATACCTCGCTTCCCCATAGCGTAGCTGTCACCATCTTCCCTGATGCATCCAGCAGATGCACGTTCCTCTTTGATACCTCCCTATTGTTAGATTTCACTGTAATTTTAGTGACATCTTCATAGCTCTTACAAATTCCAATTACATCTGAAAAACAGTTACAATTGAGTTAGAGTTACCCAAGGGTCACAATTGGGGAATATAAGATCACAAGAAAAGAATTCAAACCTACTGTCAGATTTCTACCTTGTACCCTACCTCCCTATTCAAATCAAATCTGATATGGAAATTAACCATATTATGATAGGAATGCTCCACTACAGAACTCTTCAGTGCTTTAATTTTGTTGATGAATTCATTAAGATATTCATGAATGCAAGCCTCAGCACATTAGCGAGATCAAGGCATTGTACTATCTCTTCCCATCACATTCTGCCAAAGGATTTCAGCCCTGATTCTGTAATACTCACTCTTGCTGTTTAAACACAAGTCTCTCAGGCAAGAGGTTTCAAAGTGACTGTAACACAACCGTAAAGCAACTGGCTGGTGCCTTCACTGTAGCCCCATGACTGTGATGTGCAATTTAAACTTAAGTCTGCATGTTTGGGTGAGTAAGAGACTGCACCTTCCTCTTTGCACCCCTTAAATATATCCTATTTTTAATATTACAGATCTACCTTTAATATTGCCAGCTGAAAGCCTCTGAATCACATGCATCTTGTGCCTGAGAAACCTGAGAACCCTCGCCCCCACCCCAGCCTCTGATTTTCCGGAGTACTCTGCCCAACCAATGACAGAAAAACAAACCTCCAATACTTCACAAAGCAAGCCAAAACAGTCATGCAACTTGGACTTGGATGCAACGAATCATGCCAGCATCACTACAGAGATAATTAGATAGTGAAAGAAAGCAAGACCACAGAAGGTACGAAACGCACACGTGCTGAGCAAGGACATTTTTCTCTCAGCCCTTTTCTGCGCAAAACAGTAATCATAGTACAATAAACAAGTATCAGTTACTGGCCCTTGTCTGAAGCATGATTTTGAAGGAAAACTATTATATATTGTTAGCAGAAGAGGGCAAAGGCATCTTAACAGGAAGGCTGCACAGGGTATTTTTAATGGCAACCATCACTAGCTACTTAAGAGGTCACAACACTAGAAGCACTGTATGCTCACTACCTCCCCAGAATTCAGGACATAGAAGTAAAACTTCAAAGCTTTAAAGCTTGCCATTTTGCTACTCAGACTGACCAACAACGGAGTCTTTGGGTGTGTTCTCCAAGTCAGAGATGGATACAAACTCAAACTGAACAGATGGAAGATGCTGGGCATCATCACAGGGCACAACTGAAGTCTCACTGTTGAATGTGATCTCATAGTCATTCCTAACAGCTGTATATTGCTTGTTAGCAGTCTTCAAATTGCCTTTGGTAAAATAATATACCTACAGGAGAAAGCAGTGAAACAGAGGATATTATCAGAAGTCAGAGACAGAAAATAGATTGTGTTCACCTTTAAAAATCCTCTCTCATTCCTAGTTCATGTCAGTCTGTGAAAGCACAATGCTACCATACCTTGTTCAATTCAATGAGCGGAAAGAACTTGTCTGCTTGATCATTGAATGCAGTAGCTCTAATCTCACCCTGCAGGAAAACAGGAGAGCTGGTCAGAGCTTGAAATTCAGCATGAAAACAAACTAAAAAGAAATCTTTGCAATGTTAAGTGGCATCAGTTCTACAAGACACAATGTGGTCTGCCAGGCTAGCTGCAGGCATGGGAGAAACAAACAACATTGTCCTCACATTTGTAGTTATAGATAAAACAATCTGTTCTACACCTGACCATCAAATCTCATTTTCAAGTCTCATTAGCGTATCTCAAGCTTCAGAATGAAATGCGTAAGGGCGACACATATATAAACCTCTGAAGAGGTACTCATAAACCTGGCACTGATTGCCATTGCATGCAAAGAGAAAATTCAAACAGATCACACAGCTCCACAAGTTAGCCCACAGTATATTGTGCTATCTCCCACTCACACATGATATGTCAAGTCTTTAAGTAAGGATTAATAACAATTATAAAATCGCTGGATATAAATATTGGGTTGGGTTTTTTTTACATCTGAATAGAGACAGTATGCAGAGAAAACAAATAGCTGATGGCACCATGTTACATTATTAACCTTGCTTTTTATACTAAACATAATCTAGCAGAATCTTGTTTGTTTTCATGACAGGAGGCTGTAATTTGATAAGAGGTTTGACAAACTGCAAGTTTAGTTGGATTAACCAGATACCATTCCCCAAACAAACCACAGATGAAATTTCCTAGTATTACAATAATTTGCACTCTGATTTCCTCATGGAGATGAAAGCTTATAATAACTCAGAGGCAATGCTCCTCTCACTCCTTGTTTTGTAAGGTGGATCTAAGCAAGGATGAAACCTCAGTCTCAATCCACAGGAAAGCACCACAAACCTCAATATTAGGCTGTCAGTTTCCATAAACAACTGTATCTTGAAGCTGCAAAAATTCAGTCACAGACGATAGAGTTTGATGAAAAATAATCAGTAACACCAGACATTTAAGACTCAATTCTGGGTAAAACTGGGTCGTTGATGCTCAATTAATGAATACAGAAACACAAGCTTCAGTTGTAATAAAAAGCACCATTTCCTACAATACACTTTATTTCCCCTAGTCTGTTTTTATGAAGGGCTCATCAGCATCTGGCATACATTATCTTTTCCTCAACATATAACACTTACGCTTTCATCAACTAGCTCTATAGAAAAGAGCTTCCCTTCACCACGGGAGTTGCTCCATGCACGGATCTGGCCTTTCTGGGTAACACGAGCGCAGATCGTCCACCTGAAATCATGCAAGAAATCAGCGTTCTGTATATTGTTTCTTATATTAAGAACAGACTGAATTGACAAACCTTTAGAACTGCAATGTCACTTTTAAAAAGCCAGAATCTTCCCACTGCACCTTAGCAACTCTACCTGCTTCTCGGCTGCTTTCCATTTTAATGGCCTAAACCACTAAAGGTAGAAAGCTGTAGAAAAGGCAACAAAGCCAAGCACAAAGCATCTCATATGATAATAATGGCAAACAATCCTTCTGCACAAAAGCAGGTCTCAAATCTTTGACTCTTCCAGGGTACATTCCTCAGACAGCAGTTTGCCTGTTCTGAAAAGCCATGCTAGAACTCAAGAGCTCAATTATAGGATTCACATTTAACTCGGGTAATCAAATCAGTTTGCATAACTTAAAAATGTCATTCACGACATAATTACATCCTCATGCTTTTCAACAGAACAGTAGCCAAAGTGAATAGCTTACTGAGCTGTTTTGTCATTAAGTTACCAAAAAGGTTGCTTTAGGAGAAAAAAAAAAAAGTCAATTGATTCTCAACTAAAATATTAAGAACCTATCATGCTCAGCAGGGGAACTTCACCAAGACAATGCAGAGGCAAACCTTGGATTGTCAGGGCGTTGATGAAATTAATCCCCCCCTCAAAACAGCACAAAACCCCCCACCAAACAAGGAACAAAACCCAAACCAAAGCCCATACAGTTGTGGAGGGATTTTTTTGTTTGTTTCTCTGGGTGGTTTTGCTGTTATTGTTGGTTTCATTTGTTTAAAGTTAACCAATAAAGTCAAAAGAACTCCAAGAATGATTTGACAGAGAGTCATACATGAGAAAGCAAAAAGAAGCTATTGTTCCTTCAGGCCTGCAACACTGAATAATACCTGGCACACCACAATAACTCACTTTGCTTGGTACGGATTCAGGCTGGCAATCGGCACTACTTTGACCTGTGATCCCCCTGGTGTCTTCATGGTCCTGGCAACACTTGCTTTACCAAACTGGTTTGAGGGAGGGTGGTACTTTGGAGCAGCAGGACCTTTCAAAGAGCACAGAGAATTTCAGCCTTGCAGACAAAAGCCAGGTGAAAACCAGCTCATGGTGCAAGGTGAAGCAGAACTACTCTCTCCAAGCTATGGGGAGCCGTGCAGAAGACTTAACACTAGGTAGGCACCTAAAGCTCCATTCACATGGACACCACAGCATGGCTAGAAATTCATGGAATCATTTCTACTCTTGGTCACAAGGATTTCCTAGACACTCTCTCAGACCCTTACAGCACTTACACTGGAAGTGGGGATGCATCCAGAGTCACTCACTTAAACCATGTTTAAGAGGGAAACAGTTAGTTAGTAGTAAATCATCTAAAATACGGCACATTAAACTTTAGATCTACACCATTTAAGGGAATAACTAAGGAATAGTACTTCACTATCAAATAATCAAATAATTTCCTGACACAAAGCAATACTGCTAATTCTAAACTCATTCTTGTCAATGTATAAGGATAAAACTCTTACAATCAGCTTTAAGCACAGGAAGGAAGAGCTTGTTTTCTGCTGCAATAAGCAAGTGTCAGAATTTTACTATTTAGACTACTTCTTAAACACATGGATAAAGAATACAGACAAGTTAAAGCAGCACCAAGAGCTAGGACTGATATCTTTCTTGCTTTAAAAAGTCTACAGGCTGACATTTAAATTGACAGCCTTTTTCAGCATCTCATTAGAGCCTTGATCAAAACCCCCTGCATTTATAGATACACTATCAAATAACTTCAGTCCTGTACCACCTAAATTGTTTAGCCTCAGCATCTCAGCATCAGTAACACATTTGTTGGCCAGCTCCACACTGCAACATGCTTGGGTGTCCATAGAGCACTGTTCCAAGAATGCACAATTCCATCAGCTAGATGTTCAGTTTACACTGCTCCATCAGTTTTTCCCCTCAGGAAGGAAGAAAGAAGTGGAACAGATTTTCCCCCTGTTTTTAAGAATTTATTATTAAATCCAAGTGTACAATAGCCTCTTGAGAGAATTCATCTTGTCAAGCTGTGGGTTAGTGTTTAATGAAGTGTTTCATGTGCAACACCACTACAGAAACAGTCTTTCCCTAATTTAAACTACAGTTTTGCACCACAGAAATGGAAAGCAGAATCCCTGCCCAGGATTACTCTTACCTGCCACTGACAAATTGCCATTTGGTTGCTGTGGTTTGCTGGCTGCTGGGTTTGCCGCTGGAGCTGAAGAACGTTGCTGCCCTTGCCCTGTAATCAAATAGAGACCACAGAGTACAGCAGGGAGCACAGTAATTAAAACTACCTTTAAACCTTTGGAGGAAATAAGACTGGCATGAAGAGAAGTTCATTTGAAACCCAGAACACATGCTAAAATTCAGGTGTTCTAGACACAGCAGTAGCAAGCTCTCTGTTGAACCATATTACCATGGAGAAATTTCAGTCAGATCTCTTTCCTCAAGCGACTGCTTTCTACTTTGAAAGAACTCAGGGTTGACACTTATTTAAAAGGACAGCACTGAAGTAATCTTGACAACTTCTCAGTGGTGATAGGCTTCCACTGCTCTGACAGGTAGTTTCTGTTACTACCTAAGAGCTAAGAAAAAAAAAAAACCTGTAGGAGAATTCCCTCTTGAAACTCAGAAATGGTCAAAACCCACTGGGGAAAGTCAAACCTGAAGCTAACATAAGACAAAGAAAACACCTGCTATATTTTATTGCCAAAATATGAAGATATTTAACGTGGGTGTGATGGAGTCGTCATTTCAGCATTCACCAGGGTCCCCCTTGGGATGCAGCAGTCTATTGCACAGGGAGAAAAGTGATGGCATAGTAAGTACATATTGTTCAATTTTTCAGATTCCAGGGCTTTCACTTGCCTTATCCTCATGATAAATTACACAAGAAAGAGCACAGTGACTTATCTAGAGAAATAGTACATTAGAAGACTAATCTACCGTTCAAAAATTTAAATTCCTTTACAGAATACTTGTCCTATCCTATTTTGTCTCCAGATGAGAAAATAGCCAACATTTTCCCATCTCTTTGGAGGCAAGTAATGCTTAAGCCATTGGTTTGCAGGAAGTCCTAGGCCTGAGCAGACAGAACCTCCCTGCTTTGGGATGCGAGGAAGCTGGTCAGAGAAAGTGGATAAAGAAGGTCAAGACCAAGCCGAAAGCAACACAAGGAGCAAAACCAGAGAATCCCATACAGAAGGGCAACAAAGGATGGCACAGAAGGAAGGAGGAGCAACACAGGGAAACCCTGACGCAGCATCACCTGATGTTGGATAGTCTACAGAGGTAAACCTCTGCTTATACATAATCCAGAACAAGGTCCTTGCACTAAACCCAGTCTGCTCCTCTAAGTTGCCGCAGTAGAGTCACATCGGTGAGCTGGTGACAGCAATCTCCCTGGCAACAGTGACGTCAAAGAGCAATGTGTATTTACTGCAGAATCCACTAGATGGAGAAACCAGATTTCACCCTCCTCAGCTGCCTCAGGTATGAGAAGGACCCAGGTAGGGTCAGTGCTCATCACCCTAAACCCAGCTTGTGTCAGGAGAGAAGGGAAAAGCCCAACAAAACACATTGAAAGTAAAATGCCTGGTCAGGGAAAGGATACTGAAGAAGAGGGATGTGCCTATGAAACAGCAAGAGATTTCCTTGCTACTTTTGTTCCAAATGTTTTTCCCCCTAGGGTTTAAAAATAAACCAAACACCGAAAACCAAACCAAAGACCACTACATACATTAGAACCTTCGCGTGTTATGAAACACACATTCACATTTCAAGGGCTGCCTACCCATAGCTGGTGTTTCTCAACAGATTAAGAATATATTAACACATTTCTGCATGTGTTCAAATACAGAAGTAGCAGAAATATCTCTCCAGTTTTCTCACTTGTAGAGTTTAAGGACTCAAACTATGATTTTTGGTGGCTGGTGGCCTACAGATCACTCAAGGTGCTCAGAAAACTCACTCCTCTGCCTGGTTTTCACTGTTAGTTTTTATTACCAGAAGCTGAAAACACTTGAAATACCTAATGGCATTTCTGCTCTATATCCCGAGTTAGTCAAACACAAGACCTTCAACTAAAGCCAGGAACACAGCCCACTCTTATTTAATAGCTGTAGAACAATCATCCTCTGCTTCCAATAATTTGTTGTCAGCAGGTACTGCTACAGAGCCATGGTGACAGAAAACCAGTCCCAGAACTGAGCAGCAGGATGGAGGGGAGGAAAGGAGGAAAGAAAACACACTTTGAAAAGCATGTACACCAAAACACAATGGTGGGAAGGGCAAGAAGAGAGTTCAAGTGAATGTGTAAGTACACAAGCATTTCAACATTGAAAGATTAATGACAGAAGTTCAACATAAGTAGCAAGTAATTGTCATAGTAAGAAGGAAGCCCAGCATCAGAGTAATTTGAATGAGATTAATGACAGTAATAACATTACCATCTAGTTTTCAACAAGAAGAAAACCTGCTCAATCTTCATTTTCAATACTATTATGAAATGCTGCCTGAAAAGGGTTTCTTTTCTTATGATATGTATTAAGAAGATTGCGTCTCCAGTTTCCTTGTTAGGCCGATTAACCACCTACTGCTCAAGTGGAAAGTGGCCAAAAGCCAGCTTCTCACTCCCTGGGTCCTACTGGGGTATTACAGTCAAGGAAAGACTATTCCTTAATCCTAGATCTAGCAACTTGACATCTGTACTTCAAGTGAGACCAAAAGTGGGATTTTTAGAATACCTGAACTTTTTTCCATGAAAACCACAAAGTGCTTTTAGAGACACTGTGCTTTAGCTGAGTGTTTCTCAGAAACACAATCTCTCAATATACACAAGAACTTAAAAGAATCTGCAACTTGAAGTATACCTCTGCCATTTTACCAAGGCCTCCATGACAAAATCAAGGCAGCTCTGGAGAGCAGAAACACGTTAAGCACACTTCATCTAAACTATTACTGTCCTCTGTAGATGAAACCTTAGCATCAAATATAATGGTATGAGGTCTGCAGAATAAAGTTAGCTAAAATGAAATGCACAACACTTCAAATCCAGCATCTCTTAACTACCTACTGCAACACCACACTTACAATGCTCATAGACCCGTAGCATCTCCAAAAGTGTTGATTTGAAAATGTCATCGCCACGTACTTTTGTAAACCCACACAAAGAACACAACTTTGATCAAAGTCATGGTAATTTTACCAAAATTTACAGTCTTAAAGGTATATTTTCAGCTCAGTTCTGTAACATAGCACATTCCCAGGCGTTTCTAAGCAACAATATAACTGAAAAACACTATAGTTCACAAGCTCTTGTACCACACAAGCAAGGGAAATGGAAGAAAGGCACAAAACAGTCTGCTCCACAGCTATTCTGAATATCTTGGTCTCTACAGCAACTGTGGGATTAAACCATAAAATCTGAGATGTCAACACATTTTTTAAACAGCAATTAGCTAAGTAACTATCAAAGGAACAAAGGATTCTTTTAGGCTCATTTAACAAACGCCCCTTTAATTCCCTAGGAAAAAAGAAAAGTTAATAAAGAAAGATGTCTCTGCCTTCACAACTAAGTCTAATATCTACCTCTATTAGTAAAGGAGCTTTTTAACCAGAATAGCAGTGTACCTACCACTACTGTCTGTCCAAAATATCCTACAATTTTTGCCACTGATGCGTGGTCCCTATTAATAAAAAGATATTAGTTCACTTCCACTGGGGTAGGATCAAGAAAAGCAATTTGCTATTAAATTTCAGCAATTATCTGTATATACATCAATGACAGAGCTGTTCAAATACATTCTTTTGAGTGCTTATTATCTTCTCTCTTCTTTAAAGACTAGAATTTGAAGAACAGAACCTGCTTTTGAATGTATCTCAGGGGAAGAGAAGATATATATATACATATCAATTCAAACAAATGCTTGCCTGAGAACTGTGAGCTCAGCACATGAAAATGAACAACACAGTTACTTATGCAACATAATAAACCCAAAAGATTCATGGCAGCACCCAGTGTATCCTGGTTTTCCAGAGAGCAGGGTAGGAACAGGTGCTTAGGGAAATCTGGTCTGTATGCTGGCCATGTTTTCATGCCATCCTCTCCTCTATGTACTTTGAGCAATCTAAGTTTTAGTGCTTCCTGAACCCAACGTTCACGCAAAGGATGTATTGTTATGTTTAACAGCCTTTAATGGATTTTTCTTTCATGTCTAATTGCTTTTTGAACCTGTGCCAACTTTCAGCAGCTACCTCAACAAGTTCCATAATTTAACTCTGCAGTTTAGGGGATGTGGTACAGCCTTTGTTTTAAAACCGATTCCTGACAATAGGAGAACTCAAGAGCATCAAATGAATGCAGAAAAGAGAGATTCATCATTCTTTATTCATCCCCTCCACACCGTCTTATACTTTCATAGATCATTATTACATCTTCCTCCTCCTGTTTTCTTTCCCGACAGAAGAAATTATAATCTATTTGATTACTCATTATGAGGAGACATAGAATAGCTGCTGCATACTTACTGGAACTCTAGGGAGAGACCATTAACATGGAATAAAAGCCTGTCGATGTTATCATAGGGCACAGATACTTCTCAATACCATGTAGAGACTGAATCTTCAGCCATGGTGAAGAGTTTATTAAAGTATGAACAAAACCCATTTTGTGTTATACATACAGAAAGGATTTCAAGATCTGGACATCTGTTGCAGGTATAAGAAAGCTGCACATGTCTGACTGCTGCTTTTAAAGTGAAATAGCCAGCTGAAAGCTATCATAACAGTCTGTTCAGAAAGGTATTTGTTTACAGAGGACACTCACCTTCATTATACGGCACTGGGTTGCCAATAGTCCCACCAACCTTATCAGCAGTTTTCAGAACATTTAAATCCATCAGTATAACCACTCTCCTACAAACACAAAATAGACAGCAATAAAGACTTCCCTCTGCAAGTCTATCACACTCTGATTATCTTCTGCTGATTATCTTCTGCAGCAGGTAAGAGAACCAACTGTTAGGGGCTGGTTCTTTGGATGAGGAATCTGGAAGACAAAAAGCTCTGCCTACTTGGGCCTCTCCTGAATATGAATTCAGCCTATATTCTCCTAGACACATACATAGCCTAGGGTCAGGTTGGATGGGGCTTGGAGCAAGCTGCTCTAGTGGAAGGTGTCCCTGCCCGTGGCAGGGCCTGCAACTGGAGGTCCCTTCCAACCCAAACCAGTCTGGGATTCTATAAGTTTTCCTATAATCACTCCACTTGTTTTGCAGTATCCTACCTCCCTTCCTGCAAATTTTCCTAAAAGACCAGACTCCACAACATTTAGGCAAGACGAAATCTTCAGTTTCTTTTCCACAGCAGATAATTTTAAGTGAATTTTAATAAAAATTTGTAAAATTCTGAGTATTCCAACTGAACTTTACACTAACAAACCACTGTACTAGACATATCTGAACCCACTGCCGCCACTCTGTTTCTGCTATTGCGTGTGCTGTGCACTGTCCCTCTTGCACCATAGTCCTTTATCATTTGATAACCCTGATCAAAAGCATTTCACATTTACAGAAAGTGCAGCTGCCTTTCTGTAGGACTGGGCTCAAAAGAAACATATATACCTTCCATCTTTCAGGCTGTTGACAATGAACTTGTTAACCTGGCAAACACATTGTGCTGATAAGCGTTCCTCTTCCACCAGAGAGTTCAGCTGCGTGGCCAACATGAATGCTGCAGAAACAAAAAGAAAACATGGAAAAAATTAACACATAGCCCCTTAAAAAGGGGCTGCCATGGCTGGTTATAACTTTTCCAGCCAGCCTAGTGTTGTGTTAGATCTATAACTTGTTCAGTCAGTTAACACACAGAAAACAGTGTAACCACTGACAAGACACCAAAACCAAGCATAAGCTGTATTGCATTTATTTTCCCAAACTTTAGGGTGCAGTAATAGCTAGAAAATCCAATGAAATCAAAGAAATATTAAGCTCAATTACTTTAAAACTGCTATAAAAACACACATAGATTTCTATATTTTCAGTACTTTTTTGTGAGCTTAAAGCTCACAAAGAAAGTCTCAGAAGAGAATGAGTACCTAAATGCGAAAATGCAGTTACATGCTTCAGAGCCTGTTTTTCCCATAGAAGCCACATTCTCCTCCAATTCTCCTTTCACTTTGCACCTAAACACTAGACCAGGACCTTTAATACTCTTAGCATCCCCACACTTACAAAGCTCTCACTGTAGCTTGTAATACTTACAGGACAGCGTGTTCACCCCGTCACTCATCAGCACTCGGTAACGCGGTGGTCCATTCCCTGTCGCAATAGCCCGTGTATTCTATGGGGAAAAAACAGATTATTAATGCTTATTTGTTCAGAAACCCTTCATAACCATGAAGCGATTAACAAGTGACCTTTTAGTCAGCTTCGGTTTGGTTTTTTAAGCACTGTTATCAAAAGCATAGCCATGCAAAACAAAATTACAAGTACACCAGCCTTGCTTGGCTCCCCTGGCAAAGAGGCTTGGCTGCACTCAGAAGCCTACAAGGAAGCACCCACACTCACTAAAGGCCTGGACAAGAGGCAATGGAGTGTACTCACGATGACTTGTAGCACAGGCTTGGAGACGTTCTCCCCCTGCATTATGGCCTGAAGAAGAGAAAAGGAAACCCTCAGAAAGGTGCCACGACCTCGCTCAGGAGCGCTCCACACCCACAGCTGAGGGGGGGGAATGCCTTGGAACCACCAAAGACACGGGAACTGCCGTCCCCGGCCATGTCCCACACCGTCACCCAGGGCAAGGCCCCACTCCAGGCCTGGTTTCTTCCCCTCAGGACCGGGCCGGGCCCGTTCTCCCCAGGGCCAGGCTTGACCCCCACAAGCCTTCATCCAGCCCAGCCCCTCACCGCGATGGCGCCCTCGCTCAGCCCCACGCTCATGGCGCTGCGCTTCCAACCGCGCTCCGCCGCTGCCGCCAAATCCTCCCGCCGTCCGCAGCCGACCCTCCTCCTTCCGGCGCGCGATTACATAACCGCCGGACGTGACGCAGAAGATGGCAGTACAAGCGCTCCTATTGGTTGGTTAGCTTTGTACGGCGGAAGCGTCGTGTCGGTGAGACTGGACGCCGCCATGACAGTATCAATGGCGCTGCCCGTAGAGGAATGGCGGCTATGCGCTGCCGGGCGCTGGGCCGCGCTGGAGCCGGCGCTACGGGAGCGGTTGGCGGCGGCGTCGCTGCACGACACGGTGCGGCTGGGCTGCGGCCTGCTCCGGTGAGCGGCGGGGCGGGGTGGGACGGGACGGGGTGCAGCGGGGCTGGGGCGCGGAGCTGACCCCCGTGTCCTGCAGGCCTGAGGTGGAGGCGGCGGCTTTGAAGCGGTTGTGCCGCCGGGCGCGGGCGGGGAAGGAGCCGGAGGCAGCGCGCTTCTACAGGGAGGAGGGAAACCGGTTGTTCGGCCGCCGCCAGTACGGTGCCGCCGTGAGGCTCTACTCGCAGGTACGTGCGGCTGGGGCAGCCCCCCGGGACGGGGCCTTCATAGCCTGGGGCCTCCGTCGAAGGGTGCACCCCTGAGGGGATCCCCGTTGAGGCAGCAGCTCCTTGGTCTCCACAGGCGGCCGCCCATGAGCTCCCCGGCAGCCCTGAGGTGTCCCTGTGCTTCGCCAACCGCTCCGCAGCCCTCTTCCACCTCGGGTGCTTTGAGGTAACTTGTGGTGGGGAAACGGGGCCGGCCTGGTTCTGTCCCCACCGCCGAGCTCCTGGGGTGCCCAGGCAAGGCTGCATGCACAGAGCGTGGCGTCAGGCCTCATGAGGTTGGGCTGGGGGATGAGGCTGAGCACCCTCTAAGGTGTTACCGCAGTGTCTGAATGCGGGGTTCGGGTACAAACCCTGAAGTAAGGGGTATTTGATTGTTAGAATAGATCAGATGTGCTTCCAAAGCTGCTCTTAAAGCATCCGTCGTTACTTTCTGAAGGATTCCTTCTTTGCTTCTTGTTCTGTATCAGGATTTATTTGGCCAACATGGAAATTGATAATCAAGTTGTGGCTGCCCCGTCCCTTGCAGTGTTCAAGGCCAAGTTGCATGGGGCTCAGAGCAGCCTGCTCTAGTGGAAGGTGTCCCTGCCTTGGAACTGGATAAGGTTTAAGGTCCCTTCCAACCCAAACCGTTCTATGGTTCTATTAAAACGCTCTGGATCTTAGATGGAGTGAAGAGTGCAAGTCTCAGCTGGTTTCAAGTGCATTTGGATGGCCTTGTCTTTGTTCCTAGGTTTGTTTGGAAGACATTGCCAGGGCGGAAAGTCGTGGCTACCCGGACAGGCTCCTGCCCAAGGTGCTGCTACGGAAGGCTGAATGTCTGCTGTGTCTGGGGAGGTTACAGGAGGCAGCAGATGCCGTCAGTGTGGTGGAGAATAAGATTGCTATGGATGGGATCATGACGAGCTCTACACACCAGACACTGCTAGGAAACTTAAGTCAACTGAAGGCTAAAATACATGAGAAGGAGAGCTGCCCAGAGCCTGCACGAGAAGCACCTGGTGACATTCAAAGAGAGTCAGAGGTCTGGGAAGAGAATGACAGCATTTCAGGAGCATCTTCATCTTTGAGCTTGAATTTTGATACAGAGAGGGGACGTCACTTGGTGGCCTCCCAGGACATCCTGCCAGGACAGAGCCTGTTGAAAGAGGAGGCCTTTGTAAGCGTGCTCTGCCCAGGGGAGAGCCTTCTTCTGCAGGACAGCAGTGAAATGGTGTGGGATACTCGAGTCACTAATGCAGATCTTTATTGCCACCGGTGTCTGAGGCAGCTCCTGGCCTCTGTGCCTTGCTGTGGGTGCAGTTATGCAAAGTATTGCAGCCAGAAGTGTGCAGATATGGCCTGGGAGCAGTATCACAGGACAGAGTGCTCCCTGGGACCACTGCTTCTCACATTAGGGGTCTTCTGCCACATTGCCTTGAGGGCTGTTCTACTGGCAGGATTTGCAGAGGTTAGGAGGCTGGTGGAATGGTCCCATGATGGTGACAAGGACCTTCATAATCCTGAGGCAAGATGCAGACATCTTAGTGAGGCAGCTGATACAAGAGCTGATAGCAGAGGTATCCCTGGTTGTAATGACAGTGGTCAGTACCAGAGTTCTTACCAGGCTGTGTTCAACCTTTTGCCACATGCTGAGAAGCACAGCCCTGAACATAAGTTCCTTTGCATGCTGAGTGTCGTATCTGTATGCAAACAACTGCAAGAAGCTGGCCTAGAGGCTGCTGTGCTGAAGCAGGAGTCAGCTGAGAAGTCGTCCAGACCAAAGACATGTGAAGAAACATCGGGTGAATTGTCTCCAGAGCTGAAAACTGTGGCAGAAGCGATGCTGAGGCATGTGTTGCAGCTGCAGTGTAATGCACAAGCCATCACTGTGATGCAGGAGTCAGGTAAGATAAAAACTTCAAAACCCTTCTCTGTTATCCTTACTCATCCAGATTGTGTAAAGAGATTGAATACTCAGTTCTGAAAAGCTCCCTTTGCAGATGGAAATGACTTAAAATGTATGGCCTGTCCCATTCTGGCCTGCTCTTTGGTGCACAGGTAGAGGGTATTTAGCTATTATTTATTGCAGCAACATACCAGAAACCTTTCTGCCACTCTCCGCAGCTGGTCACAGTGCTTGGTGCAGAAGTTTCCTTGATCACTGAGCTTTCCTTCTCAACCTTCTTGGTTTTCCTCTATCTTCAGGGTCCAGAGATGGTGCTGTGGTAAATAAGAAGCCTGTGCGCCTGGCAACAGCCTTCTTTCCTGTCCTCAGCCTCCTGAACCATTCCTGCTCGCCCAATATCAGTGTGTCATTTAGTGGCACAGCTGCCACTGTCAGGGCATCGCAGCCAATCCCAAGTGGCCAAGAGGTTTTGCACTGCTATGGTAAGTATTAACTCTGGTTTTTCTCAAGGCACAAACATCCTCTCACCTCTACTGGTATGCTAACTACTGTTAACTACTGTTAATATCATAAATCGCAGTATAATGTTGTTTATGTATAAGCCTTGATCAAAGATGTCAATGTAAAATCGTATCTCCTGAGCCCACTGTTTCTTCATCTTCAATTATGCCTTCTCCAAAAGGTGCTATGTCTAGTCTCAAATATAACACAGTTATATTTAGTCTGATGTTAAGAACTGTACCTGTTTGGAGATTTCTACCCTTGCCCTCCCTTTTCAGGGCCTCATCGGTGTAGACTGAGGGTTGCTGAGAGGCAGCAGCTTCTCAGACAGTATTTCTTTGAGTGTCGCTGCCAGGCCTGCCTTGAAGAGTTAGAGTTTGATGTCAAGAGCGTGGTGGCCATGAGAAACTCATTCTGCTGTCCTACCTGCCGGGCTGCAATGCAGGTAGTTCTTCCATAGCTGTGATTGTATAACTTACAGGGATGTGTTTGGGGCTTTGGGAAAGTCAAGAGTTGAAAAGCTCAGTCTGTGACCTCTGCTCAGAAGGCAAAAGCCCCTGTAGAGTCAAGAGAGTATTTCACTGTGCTTAGCAGCTTTCTTGTAATGTTCTTGTATGTCAGCATTATAGGGAAAATAATGCCTTTAACAGCAAGTTAAAAGCCCTTTGAACTTGATGAAGGAGCTTGGGAGTATCAGGATCAGGAAAGAAAATGGAGGCCTGGAGCCTAGAATAGAAGGTGGTGTATGTAGAGAGAGTCACACTCTGCAGTTCACAGAATGTGAATTAAAACATGAGAAGCCAAGGCAGTACGTGTATTGTATGAACATCAGTTGTGTACCACATAACCCTGCTTTGGCCTAATCTTTACGTCACATAGTAATAGCTATTCCTGGAAGTTTATCATCAAATCAAATAGCTCAATAGCAATTTAAAAGCAAGTCACTTTGTTTAATGAATGCAACTGAGAAACAATTTAGCCTCTCTGTAACGCAGTGCAGAGATAACAGAGATGGTAAGCTTTGAGTTGAACAGGAGTGATCACAGGGATGGTTTCCACAGGGGGAAGACATGCTTTGCTGTTCAAATGAAGCTTGTGCAATCTCAGTCAGCAGAGAGAGCCTGTCACACCGTTTACAGGATCTTCAGCAGCAAATCAAGAATGCATTAGAGCTGCTAAGAGCCAGGAAGGCTGGTAAGGCTCAGCTTTAAGGTCAGCAGCTAGTAAATACGCATCGGGAGGCGTACTTCTAGCCATGAGATGGCACTGTTGCTTATGCAGTTGGGGTCTCCTGGCACGCAGCCTGGTGTCCCTGGGGACTTGAGCTTTAGGTTTTTTATACCCCTGATCCCGGTGTTAATCTAAGTCACACGCTGTTCCATAGTAACCTAAAGAACGCAGGGTAACGTTGGAGTTACGCATTCCCAAGCCTTGCTTTCCTGGGGTGAATCAGGCCAACACTGCGTTATAATGAGCAGGGTTGCAGAAGTCAGTGTTGAATCCAAATCTAGCTGTGTAAGATGCAAAGATGAGATTGGACTGATTTTAGTTCCTGGATCGTGGAAAGTTAGAAACTTGCCAGTAGGATTAATTTTACACCCTGTTTTGTTGTAGATCAGGCTATTAAAATGCTCCAGAAGTGTCAGATGGATGCTGGAAACCTCTTGTCTCCAGAGCATTTGCTGATGGGAGAGATAGAGGATCATCTGGCACAGGTCTACGCTACTCTTGGTATGGCATTGTCTTCTCATTAGCTTTAGTTTTCTGACCTTTGAATTTAACATGACTTGCTTTTTCTCTGACCAGCCCTTGTTTCCTACTCTGTTTCTGTGATTTTGACAGCAGAGCTTTTGGAAAGACTGCTTTGGCCAAAACTGCATTCCCAACAGCCAATGAACATTAATGTCATCTCATGTTCTAAATCCCCTGTCCTTGTTCTGAGGTCAGCAGCCTCCCAAGTACGCTGTGGACGCAGTTCATTGCATTTTGCATAATGTCAGATTCTTTGAGTGGCAGTAGCTCTAAAAAGTATTTATTCATGACTCATTTCATGTTTTGCTATGTTTTTCCCATCAGGGAAGTGGCAGGAAGCAGCCAGACACCTGCAGAGGAGCATTAAAATTGTGGAAAAGCATCATGGACCGTCAAGTGTAGAAATAGGTCATGAACTTCTCAAGCTGGCCCAAATTCTCTTCAATGGGTAAATTTGCTTTCATTCTCTGTCCCATCCCTTCCCTACTCCTGTGTGTCTGACACAGCATCATGGGAAGTGGTACCTGGCACCACCAGAGTGTCTTACAGGACCCCAGCCAGGCTGGCACAGGTACAGAAGTTGGCCATTACTCAAGTGCAAGTTCATTAACCCCACTGGGGATCACTTATACCTCATGACTCTATTTGGACTCATTTTTCTGCTTTGTCCCTGTCTATTCTTTTCCTCTCACTGGCTCCATTTATTCCCTGCCCTATTATTTTGACAAATACCCACCCTTGGTGTGTATATCTCAGTTGTATAATGTTGCTGATGTCCTTTCAAAGGAGGAAACAAAATCCTCTTGCTCTATTTGGGCAAGCAAATCCCCTGACTGCCTCTGAAAATCTTCTCACAGCACCTCCCTGTGACTGAATTGTTTTTAGTGGGAGCTGCAGTGAGGAAGTAATAAGTACCAAGATAATGTTTTAAGTGTTTTTGTCCATCTCCTTACCTTTCCCCTCCACATCTTCCCTTTGCAGCTGAAGTACACGGTGCTGAAAGGCAGTGGAGGGTAGGATCTGTACCCATGAACAGGTTTAGGTTTTTGTTTGGGAGGGGTTAAAGGTTTTGTAAGTCAAAGAGCTGAATTAAGTGTATTTATACTCTGTTCTTATTCTCTTCCTATTTCAGATTTGCAGTTTCTGAAGCTCTGAGCACGATTCAAAGAGCAGAGGAAATTTTGTTGGTGCACTGTGGTCCACAGAGTACTCAGATCCAGGAACTACAAGAGATGAAGACCTGCCTATTAGAGCTTCCCAGAAGCATCCTTCAGAGGACTTAATTTCCCTGTCAAAGGAAGCTGCAGTGTGATCTTTCATCAAAGCTAAGTTTCATGTGGTAAGGTAGTCGTGTAGTACAAGCTGGATAATCATGTGTAACAACAACTTAAATGAAGTCTGAAATGCTCTTTAGTGAGACTGTTGTAAATAAAATGACCAGTTGTAACATAAGGGTCTGTGTGTGGTACGGTGGGAATAGATGCTCTTGCATAATTCCTGCCTTTGCAGCAAACATTTGAGATGCTTGTGTATGCCTCTGGTTTTAGAGGTGGGAATTTCCCATGTGTTGTACCCTGATGGTAATGAACATGCAGACATCCAGAGCACACTGCCTTTTATTTCTAATGCTGTGAAGCACTTTGCTTCTTGCCAGCACGAAATGTAAATGGTTGGAATGGGTGAGGCAGCAGGATGGGAACTGCAAACTTACAGGCTATAGGAGGGGCACTGCAGAACTTGAAGGGTTGAGGGATTCAGTATAAACACCTGGCATCAGGTTAGAAGACAGGAAAATGCAGGATACACCAGATGGTGTAGCACACAGAACTGAATTGTGGCTCATCTAGGGAAGATAAGAGTGTGAAGGCATATGACACAGGCAGACAATCTTTCAAGGGAGAATACTGGGGCTTACTAAGATTAATAGCAAAAGCTCTTTTTATTGCAGCATGAAGGCATAAGATTTGCAAGTTGTGTCTTTGTGCAGCAGAGCAGGGAGCCAGTATCCCTCCCAGTACCACCCTTTCCATTTGGGCCCTACCATTGCAGATTATTGTGAAAGGATCTAAACACCCCTGGGATCCAGTATCTTGCCAATGAAGAGGAGGGTTCCAGTGGGATCATCTCTCAGTACAAGAAGAAAGGGTCTGTCCACGTGATATTCTATGGGGAAGGTCAGACGAGCAGCATTCACCCCAGGATTTGGGGTGGATCCTTCTCCATCTTCACTAAGCTCCAGAACTGCTTTGTGTTGCACATGAGATAGGCTAATAGGCTTGGTTGAAATCTTGGTAAAATCAGGTGATGTGAAAAGTGATTGGAGCCCTGGAGAAGGGAAAGAAAATGCTGTTAGCTGAAAGCATAGATTGCAGATGGAGCAGTACACACGATGCTGTGATCCAGGAGGGCACATAGCTGCTCTGGCAGGGAGGTAACAGGAAGAAGCTTTAATCTGTCTCTACTGAACTTCTCCCTCTCAGTATCAGAACCATTGTATGAGCTTGGTGGAAAGGTGTGATGAAAAGTTGAAGAGTTCTGGACCAAAGTGATTTAGTTGCTGGTGACATCTCTACACAAACAGCTGGACCTAACTAATAAGCCACCAGCTGCATATTCTTCTGAGAGCAGGAAGCAACTTGCCCACTGCTTTGAGCCCTGGCAGTCTGTAGAGGGTGTGTGAGGTACATACTTGTCTCCTTTAGCATGCTGCCAAGTGCCTCTTCATAGTTCAGTTTGAGTTTGGGCAAGCTCAGCACAGCATGGACTGTCTTCAGCTCCTTGTCCACATCATGGACAAACTCAGAAGTAAGGCTTTCCTCAATCAGACTCATATTCTGGGTCACCTTCGTAGGCAGGAAGAACATGGCACTGATTCCCTCTGTCAGTGGGAGCTGGGCAATCTGGAAGGCAAATTATAAATGAGAAAGGGTTACATCAATAATAAACAGTTTTACCCATCCTGTACCAGGCCTGAATCTCAACTGCCTAGTCAGCATTTGGTCTTGTTCCCTGTTTGCTTTAAGGGACATGATGCTTCCTGACCCCTCTGGCACCGAGGCTTTCATCAACCCATGCTATTACATGGCAAATGTCGTCTCTCCCCTGTTGAGCCCTGTAATGAGCTGCAGTATTGCTTTGGGGGATTCTCATCTGGAACACCTTTGAGCTCATGCTACAGTGAAATATTGGTTGAAAGAGGTAGAGATGGAAAAGTTGGCTGAGTGTGCCTTGCTTTCTTGTCCAACTTTCGGTCAAGCAATACAGGGTAGTCGGACCAGTGTGTTATTTAAGTTCTGGCCTGTTTGTCACATAGCCTATGTAGAAGTGGGATATTCTAAAGAATCAACATGCAGCCTTTCAAAATGGAGATTGCAAAAGTAGGCTGATGGGAGGAGCAAGGCTGTCTTCTGGAGTGGGTTAACAGGTAAGTGTAGCTGAGCCTGTTCCTCAGTAGGTTTAGGAGATATTGTGCAATATTTGTTCTCTGACCTTGCAGTTGAGTTCGGAATCAAAACCATATCGCAGTATGGCTTTGGGGTCTGACATCGTGGACACCTTCACAGTTCTGGCCTCATCCAGATGGAAGTCCTTCAGAACAGTCTTCTTGGTGTCAAACTTGGTTTTCCAGGTCCCTGTTTTTTAAAAAGATAAAAATGCAGGAATTTCTGGAATAATAGCATAGGAAACCAGGTTTGTGTGTGGCTGAGTAATCTTGTGCTTTATATATACAGTATTTGTGCTTTTAAGAGTGGAGGCATAACTGAATGATGATAGGGGTGGAAATAGACTGATTAAAGCTACTGATTTACTGCTGCTCTTTGGCTCCTCCTTCTCATCTGAGAATTGACTAAATGGGAAATGAAAAAATCAAGCCAGTGTATGGGTGGAGTAGCTATTGAGTAGTTGATTTCTACTTATGTAATTACAAAACTATTTTAAAGGATAACAGTTGTGTCAATGCATATAAAGTGCTTCTCTCCCCACCCTTTATTTTGCTCCTTGTCTCTAAGCAATAATTCTCCAGGACACTGCCTTACAGCATGTTCTAGAACAGCCTTTACTATCTCCCTTTCTACAGTGGTAAAAAGGCTCAGTACACTCTTTAAGCTGTGCCTTCCCTAAATGGTAACATTCTGTTTCCTGCTGAGGAGTTTTGTGTGCTTAAGCTTTCTTCTCTGATCTCTTACTGCAAACAGGTCAAGATTCAGCTTCCCAAGAGCACTGATTCCTCCCTTGAGGACTCTTTCTTTTCAGGTAGCATGATTTTTTTCTTCTTTGCTGAGTGTTCTCAAACACTTTCTTCTTACACTGTCTCTTTGACAGCCTGTTTGCTCTATTTGAAGTGAGGGCGTTCCTTCCTGTCTCTTCTAACACGAACTTATAGACCCTGTCTGTAAGCAAGTACACAACATTCTTACCCTTGAAGTAAGCAGCCCCAGCAAGGAGAATGCTGACATCTGTGGGCATGTCCTTCATAAACCGCATGATCCTGCCCTTTGTCTGCTGTCGTACCCAGTTGTTGACTTCTTGGAGGTCTAACTGGGTATTTCCACTTAGTGCCTTCAGACGCATCCTGTAGGATTTCTCCAACTGGCTGTGAAATCCAGGCTTCACCCTCAGTCCTGGGGAACAAAAACATTGATATTGCAGCTAGCTCCCTTACCACAACAATATCAAGGCAGCAGATTGCAATCCAAAGCCCAGCAGCAGTTCTCTCATAAAACATCTGAGGCTGTGTGTATACAGAAACCTGCTTTGAAGAAGAATGACTGAAAGCACATTGAAGAAACTGATCCAAATCCTATAGCCACCCATGCTGGAATATGGCATAACTCTTTTCTGGAAAGTAAAGAGAGGAGATAAGAACAGAAGGCTTGGACACAGCTATTCCTACACATCAGTCTTTCTTCTTTCTCCAGCTTGCTTTAAGAATACAGCTTACTCAACCTATTGGATTCTTGGAAACCCACAGGTTCCAAAAGATAGCTTTTAGCTATCTGAGCAGATGTTTATTTCATGCCAAAAGCAGACATTTCAACTAGTTCTGCAAGGATTTAAACAAAGGAATATGGCTGAATGCTATCACAGATAGAAAATGGGATTTGTGGTTCCTGGAAGTTAGCAACACCTGCCAGAAACCCTGGAGTGAAGGCAAAATCCTCAGCAAATTTATTCTAGGTCTTCCTTGTGTTTGCTGCTGTGTCACCAGTGTCTCTGTGTGCATAAGTCTTTGTTTATGTGCACACAAACCTTCCAGGCTTTTCTGGAGCAGGAAGAGCATTCCATGCACTGTCTGCGTCTTGGATTAACAGTATGTCAGAGCCAAAGCTGTTAGTGTGGTGTTACTCAATGTGTTCTACCTGCTGCTAGTTATTTAGGTAAGATCTGATAGAGGGGAAGAAGGACTTTTACTTTTCTCCA
This sequence comes from Loriculus beryllinus, assembly GCA_039877255.1. Classification (NCBI taxonomy): domain Eukaryota; kingdom Metazoa; phylum Chordata; class Aves; order Psittaciformes; family Psittacidae; genus Loriculus; species Loriculus beryllinus. The sequence goes on along the minus strand of JBCJKH010046825.1, from coordinate 42,656 downwards.
AGATGATACGGGAGGCACTTTTCATGCTCTTCTCTGGCCCTGTCACACTGCTCAGTAGCTCCTTGTAAGTGTTGTGGACCTCAGCTTTGTTAAGCAGATCATAGAAGAGAGCACGAGAAATCACATCTTCTGTTCGTTCCCCAGCCCCTGCCAACAACAAGGACAAGCAGTATGAGGGAAGGTCTGTCAAACTCAACACCATGTGAGGGCAAGGGGTAAGAACTCACCGAGTGAGAGACCAGAAAGTGCTGTAGCCAGGCTGAATGGAGACAGCAGGACATTAGCAGTGGCTGTCCGGCTAGATTGCTGCCGGTACAGGTCATAGCCAAAGTTGGAGACTGCAGCTGCCAGCTTATTTACAGGGCTCTTATAGAATGGATCTTCCTCTTCAACCTCACCAGCTCCATCAGCAGTGGCAGAGTTCTAGCAGGTACAGGGAGCACTGTGGTTAGACTTAGTTTACAAGGGTAGGTACGGTTGTGATAAGTATTTCAAAGGCAGGGAATCTACAGACCCTCTTCTGTGGCTACAGGAAGACTGGCTTAATCTTGCAGACAGAGAGTGTAGGAACTAAAGTGTAGGAACAGAGTGTAGTTACTTAAAAGTGTCCTATTAAAGCTGAAGACAGCACTCGGATTGGAATCCACTACTGCCTCACAGTCATCCCCTGACGTAAGGCTTTATCTAGATAAAGCAGGAGTTGGTCTCATTATGTTGCTAAATAAAAACCTAGTAACTTAGCAGGGTAGTGCTTAATCCTGCCCTAAGATTCTCTAGAATTGAATTACCTGCTCCAGGTATCTCTTCTTCACTCTCTCTTGTGTTGTCTCCTACTCACCTGCGCAGTAGCTGAGTTCTGGGATCTGCTTGGGACAGTTAAGAGACCCAGGAAAAGGAGAACCACTGGAATCTGCATGCCTGAACCTACAGAGTAAGGACACAACAGAAGTAGTTTAAGCAACCAAACACATCTCTAACCACTGTTCTCCACTTGATTGTGTCAGGAACTGCAATGACACATGTTGCTGCTTGTCCTTTCCAATTTTGAAACACACACCTGATCTTAGCTGGGTTTTCTTCTCCGGCTTGAAGTATCCAGCCCAATGACTTTAAAATTGAGCAAGCAAACACGTCTGGGTATGCCTGAGCACAGAAGCAGATATGTGTGGCCCAAACCACGCTGATGCTGGCAGTTACTGAGTGCCAAGGTCCAGAAAAGCACTAAATCATATCTTCTGGGGTTTAGACTTAAAAAAAAAAATCAATACTTCATTTAGAAAAGGCAACAAATCCATATTGTTGAATGGAGCAGAAAGCAAAACAGACTGGTTACTGCTCTGCTGTGCAAGTTACCTGCCTCAGGCAGTAGTTTGTCATGTTTCTTGTGTCTGCAAGGCTGTAGAGCATATATGCATCCTCTGCTGCTTATTTGCAATTTGATCAAGTAAGAGGGCTTTCAGTAAGGAAAGGGGCTGAGAGTAAATACCTAACCCTAGGCCAGATCTAGAAAAGAAGTGAAAGACGGAGCTTGGCTTATTCAGCGTTTTAATGGAGGTGGGAGAAAAGTAACTAAACTCCAAACTGTGCTTTCTGTGGAATCATAGAATGATTCTGTGAATCATGGAATCCACTTTTAATCCCTGCAATATTGGCCTCTGTGACCCTTCCAGACCAGATCTATCTGGTCCAAAGGGCAGTGTGTAAGGCAGGGTTTCACTGCGGGTAAACCAGAGCTACTGCATGAGTGTCATGCCCCTGAGAACAGATGCCACTGAGGCTGGTCTGAAGCAATGTTTATAGAGATTCCCAGAAATGAAAGGAAGAGGGTTGTATTTAGCTAACCCCTGTGATCCAGGCATCCGGCGAAGCAGGAGAAAGAACATGTGTTTCAGATTAACTTCAGCTGTAAAGAAAACATGCCTGCTGGTAGAAACACAACATAAAGCCACGTGGCTACAACAGCCCCAGTTCAGGACCCAGGCTGTGCAGGCAGAGGTTCTGCTTAGTGAAAGGCAGTTCACTGCTTCCTTTCCCTGCTAAAACCCTTTTACTCTCATGATAGTTTTGCCTTGAAGAAAGAGGTGTTTAGACAGGGTAACACAGAAGTGACACCCTCTTTTCCCTGTGCACTCGCATTCTTCTGCTATCCAAGCAGCTGAGCTATTCTGGTGCAGAAGATGTGTATCAAAAGGATTTACTATACTGACACAAACCAGTGTGTTTGGTGATGTGATAGTGGCTATGATGATGTTAGGATTGCTCTTATCTTTGCAGAGTTCTACAATGAATAGATGCCAGGCTGAAAGAGATGTCAGGAGCCCTGCGTTGAGCCTAAGTTAAACAGATCCAAGCGAGGGCTTTTTGCACCAAGCGGAAGAAGCTTGGCTCAGTTTAGTTTAAAGATGAAGGTTTTCCATGGAGCATAACCTTTTCTCTGCAAACAAAAACCATCATCTCGACAGCCTCTGCTTCCAACTCCCCTGAGCTCCTGGGAGCATGCAAGCGGAGATTGGTTTTGCAGATCTCTATTGTTTTTGCCAGTACTGTCACCAGCTTCATATTTCTTAGGCTTTGCCAGAAAAGCAATTTCCATTTTAGAAAGACAAAGCCTTTTTGCGTTTGAATTGGCCTGAACATCTGGATTCTATTTGTACATCTTAGCCCCCAGCCAGAAATGCAGAGAAAAGAATTGGGTTGGAACAGAGGTGGGATGGTTTCAGGCATGATATTCATATCTGGGGCTGCCTTTAAAGAGAAGGAGCAGCAGCATGCGATGTTACAGGCAGGAAGGTGCAGGAAGAAAACCTTGAGAAATGAGCTGAGAAGGAACTTTGTGCCTAGAAGCTGTCTGCTTCTGAAGGCCTGCAGGTGCAAAGAAAATCTTTTGCTTTCCATCTGTAGCAGTACAAGTCTCACATCATTTATAAACACTTCTGATTTTAGGGGAGCTATGAAACATCACCCCTGAGTTCAAGGAGCTTGCTCCACCCCACAGCACTAACTCCTGAAGCATCTTGCAACCACTGGCTCTTAGAGGGTTGGACCAGCACCAAAGTTGTCACCATTGCAAAGAAAAAGCATGTTCCCAGCTGCAACACAGATGCCAGAAGGGCAGAAAACCACCCCACTTCCCAAGTGCAGCCCTGGAGGCAAAGAGGTACCCTAGGATGCTGGTGGCTCCCAACCCTTGGTGAGATCTCTCTTTGGGTGGGAATCCCATCCATTAACACCTGTAGAAGAATCGTTGTTCCCTGTTTCCCAGGTCCTCTGAGGGCTCCCCATCCTCATCCCCAGTCTTCAGCTTCCCCTGTGCTAGGGCTGAGCTACCCCTTACCTCGGGCTCCTCAGGTCGCAGGCTCCCAGCGGGTGTGAGTCGGGGACAGTGCGGGTTTGGTGCAGCCACATCTGCTTTTTGCTGCTTCCCCCAGCCCAGCCTTCGGCAGGCTTCAAGTTACAGCTTCCCGGGGCTCTCTTAAAGTGCTCTGCTCCCATTTTCCACTGCTGCCACCCTCACGCTGAATTGTACTGATTTTTTAGCACTGCCTTCCAAGTTAAATGTGATAAAGGGCAGCCTGGTGGGTAAAGGACAAGTCAGAGACACGAATGATCCCTGTGTTGTTTGAGCAAGTCCGTTATCCCCATAGTTTTGAGGGGATTTTTTCTTCCTCAGAGGTATGGTTAATGCAGCATTGTTTAGTAGATTTATGGATTTATATCTGTGGTTTAAGGGAGAGACTTGTAAAGTAGAAGCAGGATTCTGTTGCTGTTTAAAGCAGTTAAGGGAAAAACAGTCAGAAGTGGTTCTATCCAGTGATAGTAACTGGTTAACAAGAAGCTATTAACATAGCTGGCTTAGAGTTTGGGGCTGAAAAGAAAGAGGTTAAAAAGCCTTGGTAAAAGAAGATGAATTAAGAGACTGCTGTAGGAGCTTACCAAATGATAAATGATCTGAGGAAGGCAACAGGGCAGAGGGGTTTAGTTCTATTTTGCAATAGGGGAGCACCCATCAGTGCATGTTTAAATCAAGAGAGTCCATTTTTCATAAGGATTAAATTGTAGAACTCATTGTAACTCGATATTGCTGAAGATGAAATATAGATTTTGGGAGGGGAAAACCCCAACCCAAATCTAATTAGTGGGTGACAGGTCCATTGAAGGCTAACGATGAAGGCTGGGTGACACTACCAGAGAGCAGTTGGTTTTCTTTGTCCCTAGTTATTCTTGGCTTTTTCCCCTACAAACAGTCATTTGTTACTGGCTACTGGGAGAGCCATGATACTGGGATAACTGGATACATAGCTGGTCCAGGGTAGCTGTTTGTCTACTTGGAAATGCTGAAAGTAAATTATAGCCTGTAATGCCAGTGCCCCCAGCCTGGTCCTGCACCGGGACAGCTTTCTGGACCAGCTGATAACAGGTAGCGATGAGTTACCCGTACACACTGGCACTGAGCTCATATAGTCTCTCAGCATGGAGGAAAGGATGGGTTTAGAGAAGCTTTAGCTGCTGGTTTTGCAGGCTGGGAAAGCAAAGCAGGTTGCCTGCCTTGTCAGTGCTTTAAAGGCGACCCCTTCTAACAAGAGAAACAGCTCTTCTTTCAACTGCTCCTCAACTTGCTCTGTGAGGAATCATCTTTAGACAGATGTTTGTACTTGTTAGTCTTCCATCGTCAGCCCAAGGAGGGGCTGTGGAGAGATCTTCTAGTGGTTTGCATCTCTTTTTGATACCTTATTTGTGGTATTAAATTGCCCTTTCTGGAAGGACCGCTAGAGAAGTTTTTACATCTTGTCTGTATCTTCAAATGAAAGCCCATCTCTTTAAATACAAGTTTGGTTTTAAACCATTTAAATCAGAGTGGCAGTTGTACAGCCTGTTATTATAGACCAAAGCAAGCTTTATTCCTGTAGGTGACGGGTAGCCCTGAAATGCTACATTATACTCATCTAACGAGATGAGTTTGGTTAAATCAATACATGTTATTGTTGTTCTGGGTTGGAGTCAAGAGAGCAGGCAATATGCTGTCTGAACAATGTTCACCTATGGAAATACTGATCATGTTCATATGAATTTGCTTTAGCAAGGGAAAAATCCATCTAATATTAAAGGTACTGAGACCTATTTGGTATTCTCAGCCAGTGGTGCAGATGAGCTCCAGAGCAGCCGCCCTGTGCTAGTCATGTCTGTTCAGAGGAGAGCTCAGTCAAAATGAAAGCTTAGCAATGCAAAGTGGAAATTCCTGAGCACAGACATTAATATTACTTTGCATGTTACAAATTGCCTCTTCTGGAAAGTCGCTGGAGTGAAAAAGAGTCTTAAGGTTGATGTAACTGATAATTTGTTGAGCAAAGCACAGTCATGGAGGGCTGCAGTACTGTCAAATAAGATGAAATTAATACTTTGACAGGAATAGCTCAGAGGAGGAGGGATGGAAGGAAGACAGAAAATAGGAAATGGGAAGCAAGATGTTCAGGAAACTGAGAGTGAGGGGGGAAAACTTCATAGAGGAGGGGGAGCTGGAGGGCAGAGGCTTGAAAAGGAAGACTTGTACTCTTTGCAGTGCAACGAAGTGGAGTTCGGGGAGGTGAATGCTGAGGTTGCAGCAATACTTACCTAAGGCATGGGATGGCATTTCTGAATGTTAGGAATGAATCTGTATAAATAAATAAGCTAAAATGTTCCCTGTGGCCTACAGCTATGCCCTCATAGTAGGGTTGAATTCTTGTGGGTTTACTTGTTAGAATTATGTGGCCCTGTAATTACACCCTCTTTTTGAAGGCTATGTGTCATTGCATGGGTTAGAGGGGTAGATATTATCTTTAGCTGTTCTTCCCCTTTTAGACTGCAAGAAATGTGTAATTGCAGGTTAGAGCCAGGGCTTTTTATTCCCCAAAGTCTCCTGCATCCCCAAAATTCATGGTTAGTGAGTCAGTCCTTCTCTTATTCCAGCAGATGGTGCAGACTATTCAGGGACAGAGGCTCCCAGAAGCATTCCGCTCCTTCCTTTGAGGGAAGGCAGACTTCCCGAGTGAGGGAAACACTGCCAGGAGGATGGCCCTTGTGCTCTCTGACTGCTGTGTCTCAAAAGCAGAGCACCATCCCTTCTACTCAGAAGCTGAGAGAGTTTGGAAGCAGAATCTACTATGGATAGCAGGTTTTTTGCACAGAAATAGCAGCATGGCAGGCTATGGTGAGTTAGATTAATATTCTTAAGTGCTAGGATGGGTTGGTTGAATAGAGGGTTCCCAAGATTCTTTCCTGGGAGCTTATTTCTGCTACCTCAGAACAAGGAACCACAGAGCTGTGCCCAGAAGTAAAGCTATAACAGGACATTGCCTTTTGCCAGAAACAGGGCAAAATCAGTGACATTCAGCTACAGGCATCAAAATCTGCTCCTCTTTCCTCTGGAAGCTGTCCCATCCATCCATAACATCATGTTGTATCCCATTAGAAGAACAAATTACAGATAGTAGATTTCAGATTAGCAGCTTTGAACCTCCTAATAGATACCAGCAATGGTCAGGTTTTGCCCAAGAGAAAGGTTAAGAACTGTCACATCCTTGCTTATCACTGCATTGCTGCTCACAGAGGGAATACTGTCCTGCCCCTGTGCCACTGAGCTCATTCCTAATGCAAGGAATTCTGCCCCTTTTACCAAGCCATCTCTGACAGTGAGTGTTCTCTGCACACCCTGCAGGTGAGATGCCTAAAGCTTTTTGGTCTCAGTCCTTGGACAGACCTTATGGATGAGCCATTTCACCATATAGACCCTGTTTTCCTCCCAGTCTTTGCAGTTATACAAGTTGCATGCCTTTTTCCTTTCTCTGTTGGGTCTTTCAATGTAACACCTTAAGCAAATATATTCTGCTTTACTCTTTATTATTCTGCCAACATAAAAATTACTAAAAAACACTATAAAATATGTCTTTCAAAATCTAGCATTACCCAAGAAGCTAGAGTTTCCCAGGAAAAGGGCTGCCAATAAGGATCCAAAGGGGTTTCCCCACTGCAGGCCCTCCCCTATCAAATCCCAACAGCCAAGGAGTAGAAACAGCGAATCTTTGAGAAGAGCTTGTGCTTGGAAATGGCTGTGATGCATCCTAGAGGAGACAACTGGTTCCTAGTCCAGAGGATCTAGAGGTCGCTTCTAGGTGGGTACAGATGGTTTTCAGAGGAACACTTGGAAGTAGACATGTTCCCAGGAACTGCGGAAGGAAGAGCCATATTAATATCTCTGGCTGTTGTCCAGGCTGCCAGATGCTAATGATGATTCCAGGCTACAGGGGACTCTAGTAAGAGCTTAATAAAGACTCTAAATAAGAGTCTGGGGACAAGGATGTCTCCCTTTGAGGACTAAGAGCCCTGGAAGGGAAATCCAGGCAGAACAAGCTTTCAAGGTGCAACAGAGAGGAACCCCAGCCTGGAGAAGCTCATCAAAGCTGGAATGGGCTATCCCAGGACTGGTCTTTTGGGACCTATAAAGGAAAACAGCAAGGGATTGCCTCCTGAGGCCTCAGAAGGAGGTCTCCGAGGACAGAAGGCCTCTCTTAGCTGGTCCAAAGGGTCAGGTAGCAATCTCAGAACGCTTAAGGCTCTGCTCCTCTTTTATTTGGGCCTGGGGTACTCATTGGCATCCTTTGCTTCATACAAGTCCTGTGGCTCTTTGAGCTGGGGAGCAGCATTGGGGTTTGGGTTCTGCACACTGCCTATGAAGAGTGGGACGCCTGTTTCATCTTCAAAGATAATGAAGACAAAGGGACGGTCGAGGCTGAAGGCAGAGACTGAGCGTGACATAGCAACACTGGTCGCAGCAGATGCTTCCACCCCATCTTCTTTAAGCTCCAGGGTAGACTGATGCTGTATACTGGATACAAAGAGAGGCTCCTCTGTGATCTTCTGGAGGTTTGGGCTTGTGAACAGCTCCTGGAGGCCTACAAAGAAATGAGACCAAGTTAACCCCAGTAAACCCAGTTGGTGCCACCAGCTCTGTCCAAAGAAGGCAATTCCCTCATCTGTGTTGTCCACCATGGACTGGAGAACTGGCAGGCAACAGAAACAAGAGCTGCAAGCCAGCCAGTCCCTCTCTATATGAAGAGCTGAGGGTGCCAAAACCAGAACAGTAATGGAAGAACTTAAAGTCATCCTTTAAAAGCAGCAGCAAGGCTGAAGGCTCTTTCTTGCTTGGCTCACTTTTAGAGGTAGTATTTTTTAAGCAATTCTGCAAAGCAAAGCGAATTCTTCATTAACTCTCATTTGGAAATGCAGGTCATGGTGTTCTATTTCAGTAAGTGTGAGCTGCATTCTCTCTGGTGGCAACTTCCATGTCCTGGACACTATGTTAAATGACAAAGTAAGAGATAAAGGTTGACATGCAGGAGGATGTTGGTCTTGGCTACAAACAGGGGAATAGGAAGAACTCGTAAAGATTGGGAGGATCTGTGAATGCTGCTTCCTCTATAGTATCATCTTGTTGGAGTCAAACATTTGGAGCTAGGCAAGCAAAGAGTAAGGAGGAGGAGAGGAATAAGAGATGGAAGAGTTTGGATGTTATCTGGAGCAAGCTGTGAGGCACAGCTTTAGAAACAAGGATGGTAGGGTTTGGTGTCAGCGAACAGATGCCATGTAGACTGATCAGCTTCACTTATTCCATGCAAATCCTTACCCATTTGACTGAGAACCCTGTTGAGTTCCAGGTGGTGATCCAGTTTTATTTTGGGGATCTTCACTGCAGTGGGTACCTCTGTGGGGAAAAGCCTGCATAGTTGTCCATAAGGGAATTTCTCCAGCACATGAGAGGTATTCCAAGTATACTGGTTTGGTGCAATGACCACAAAACTCATGTTACTCTTAAAGGGAAACTTGGCCACCTGGAAATAAAACCAACCAGAATCAGGGAAGAGAAAGGCAAGTCCAGAAAGTGATGTTTTTAATACAGCCTTTTTCCAGTTGGTCTACAGAGCCAGTCTATCTATGGGATGAGAACAGCCTGTTAGGAAGGATGAATCTGGACAAAGTTTGTTGGAATAACAGCATTCGGCTTTAGTATTTAACCACTGATTGGTAGAGATTGAACACATGGTAGAGTGGAAGCCCACATGCATTAACACTGTACCCACTCTGGCAGTAGCTGTGTTCTGAAGGGCTCCAACAGAACATTGTCTGAGGGAATTCCTTTCCATATATCCCATATTTCCTCATTTATCTTTAATTTTTTTAAACTCCATTAATTCCCACTTACTGGGAATATCTATCTATTTATCTCTCTCTCTCTCTCTCTCTCTATCTATCTATATTTCTCTCTATCTATCTATCTATATTTCTATCTACCTATCTGTCTATCTATCTATCTTTTTCCTATAGACTGAGAGTGAAGGTTCAACATTCTTGCTAGGGCAAAGGATGCTTATTAAGCTTTTGTGTATTAGGCCTGTTAATTGGGGTTTTGGGAGAGAATATTTGCAGTCAGTAAAATATCATAGGAAGAGGTAATTCTAATCCAAACTTGTGCTCCTAATGGAGCTGTACCTGAAGGTCCTGGGACTCCAGTGTAAACCAGCTCAGGGAGTACTTCTGGGCTTTCATCATCTCAACTGGGACCACGAACTCATTGTCAAGGTGGAATACATCTGGGCCGGTGAAGCTGGGATCAAACTTATTCCTCCAGAACCCTACAAAAATAGAAGTTTAGAAATCAACAGTTAAATTTGGGTAAGAAAACAGAAACTGCCCCTCTGACACCCCTCCTATCGTAACTTTTCCAACAAGGCAGATTAATGACCAGGAAAGTAGAGGTACAGTGAAGAAGGCTGTGAAATACAGTACCAGGGCTGGAAAATCCCTAACAGCAGGAAGCTCTTATCTTCCAGAGAAGGGCTGTGGACTAACACAAAGAACAGGGATTAATCCTCATGCCTCAGCGTGGGAGATTACTGAAGGCTGTGAAGATAAAGTAAAGGATGTTTGTGCTTTGAAAAATGAAGAGCCTTTGTGCTGTGCAGGGTGAAACAGTGTTCCAAGACCAAGCTAAAAGATTCACAGATTTACACTGGAAGCAAGTGCTTGGCCTGTTTTCAAAGCTTCAGGGAATTAAAAGAGGAAGATGTGCCTGACCACTGCGCTGCCTCTGAGCTCTGTGCTTGCTGAGTAGTGAGTTGCGTTTGATGTGATTGAGATGAGCAGGGATATGCTGCTCTTTGGGATCCTGAATAAGCAGGCAAAAATACAGGTTTCACCTCCTGCATTCTGGTTCTGCTGTCAGGTAGCATTTTTAGCACATGTGCAGCAGTTGGGAATCATTGCTGTAAAGAAATCCAAGCAAGAGGAACAGCAGATGTACAAGAACAGAACAAGCAGATTGCCTAGCAGGAAGCAATGAAAGGAGATGCCGTTCAGCTACAGTGCTTGCAGGAAACTGGTACATTTCTAACTACTGCTCTTGAAAAGTAAGGCCTCACCGTGGAAATGGATGGCATTGAGCAAGAGCATCACTATGTTTTCAGGGAGCTGCTGTAGGAAGGTGGGTATTTGCCCATGAGTTGCTTCCTTTACCCACTTATTTATGGCTGTGAGGTCATCTTCATTGATCCCAGAAAGAGTCATGGGCTTTGCTCCATAGAATTTCTCTGAATCCTCCAGGAACTTTTCTTTCACCTCAAATCCTGGTGGAAGGAAAGAATTCCGCATAAAGTTGCCAGACAGTGGCTCAGCCAGTGGTGTGACACTTCCCAGGAGGATTGCTTAGGGATGATTCCCAGTATGTCAGTGTGCTTTCATCACCCTCTGTCAAGCAGAGGATTATCCCATGCCAGTAGGATCCCTCCTCTCACCTTTCTGCAGGTACAGACGGGATGCAAGGCTGAGGGTGGATTCCATGAGCCTCCTCTGAAGGGTGCCCAACATGTGGTGGACACAGGGCACTGACTGCAGATGCATCACCTCCAGCAAGTGCTTCTCTGTCTGATTTGCTGCTCCTAAAAAGCAAAGTCAGATTCCTGTTAGGTCATGCCCATGGAGTGGAAAACGGGGATCTAGCTTCCCGCTGTTAGAAACAGCCTGTGCCTTACAAAAGAGGCTGGAGAAACCTAAGCATAGGAGCCTCAGCAGGGTCATAAAGGGCAGCTTCAATTGTAATTGTGCCTAATTAAAGCCACAGGAGTAAGATGAAGTGGAAGGTGCTGTATTTAATCTTGGCATTTGACACATTGGTTCCTAGGAGGGGGTACAGGAAACGATGCTTTTGTAATGAACAAGTTACCCAATGCCAAGTGAGACAAGGAGAGGGCGATGCTGAGGGGTGACAGGATCACATTGGTTCTGTTGGACTCCAGCTGGACTTCTCTCAAGAGATCGATGCTGAATCTCATCAAGCCATCTGCTAGCCTCTGGTTCTTCTTCCAAGTCATCTCACAGCTTTTATCTTCACTGTCTCCTTCTTCTGAAGAAGAGGCAGTCTCCCCAGATGGTTGCTGTTCATAACAACCCACAGCCCCAGCTATGGCTTCATCTGTGTTCCAGTCTTTCTTCGTGCCTGGCGAGTTGGTGGTGAAGGGTAACATGGATCCATCAGCCTCCTGGAAGGTGTCATAGGTGAAGTCTGCCAGGTCTGTGTTCAGCATACCCCGTTCTCCCAGCAGAGCAGACTGTTCAACTCCAGCATGTTTCACATCCTAGGGAGAAACAAGGAGGATAGGGCTGGGAAAGCAGGAGCTGGGCAATACCATCCCTCATGGGCTTCACTGCACACCTAAATGGGTTCAGAAAACTCCAGCTCCTCTGCTCTGGTGGGGTATTGTATTCACTTCAGTTTGCCTTTTAACCTAGAGGTTAAAAGCACCTCAACGAGTTTGGGATACAGAAGGATTTGTATTTTGTGAGAATGGACCAAGTGAGGGTCTTGCACTGCTTCTCTGCTTGCTCCCAGGGCCTGCCCCAGGTAAATGAGCCCAGAGGCATGGTTTGAGGGCAAGAACCGTGACCTGCTCAGCACATGTCCTTTGCCTTCACCTTTTGTAGATCCATCATCCTCAACCTTGATTTCACCTCTTCCTCTCACACATCTTAGCACTCGACATCGGTCAGTGCCTCTATTGCTGTCACAGCCTGGATCCATTCTGGCTCAGATCCTCCTCCAGGCATCTGCCTTGTCGGTTCTGTTCCATCCCATCCCTCTTCTCTCCAGATTTCCTCATTTTACATCTTTCTAAGCTGTAGCCTACAGCACTGCCACCACTGTCCTCACATTTGCACGGTCTGAAACACATGTTTTTTCCCCTCAGATCTCTCTGTTCCCACACACATCCGATAACATTCCTCTGCTGCACTGTCAGAGCCAGGCTGGATGGGTAGCACCAGCTCTAGGTCTTTCTCCCTATCACCCTCATAGCTGGTTGTTTTCCTCACCTACCTTTATCAATCGGAACTTAAACAACCCACTCACAAGTCCCTGTACATTCCAGCTACTGATTACTCCATATGCTTCCAGCATGAAGGAGCACAGCACTGGCAGCAGCAGGGAGGGAAGCCTGCAGATAGATGGACTTTCTCATTGCACTGGCACTGTTTGATTGTACTGTTAGTTTCCCTTACTATCTCAGGAAAACCATAGCTAATAGCACAGTGGAACTTCAGTCCCCTTGCTGGAACCAGTCGTTGCTTACCTTCAGGTCCCCATCCTTGTCTAAGAAGAGATGCTTTTGCTCAATGGCTTGTACTGAAGAAAACTGTAGGGGAGGGGAAGATACACAACAAAGAAACAAAGTCATGTGCTAGAATTCCTCAAGACTCCCATTCCTAACACATTCTCATGGGGCCAGGTCAGAGGCTGGCAGTAGTGTGGCTGCAGCTTTAGGATGCAGACCCCAATGCAGTGTGATTCACTGTGCAGAAGTGGAAGTGAGTAGGAGCAGGGAGAGGCTGCAAATAGTGAATTTGTTTGGAAAGGGACCAGGCCAGAAGGGTACAAAATCCTGTATCCCTTAGAGAGTGAGCCGTGCAGTTTTGCAATCTCAGATCTGACAAGGATCCAGATTGAAAATGGGAGTGAAAAGAAAGCTATTAAACAGCCTCCTGTTAACTCCTGAAGGTCATGGACACTAAATACAGTCGAAGCCAAGTTTCCAAAGAGCTTCTACTGAAATCCACTTGAATAATGAGAACACCCACACCTATTTTAGCTGGGAAAAAGAAGATCAGAAACCTTCCTGCTCTAGGGCACGAGCTAACCCCATAGCAGAGAAGCAGCACTCTCCATCAATGTGCTTCCAGAAGCATCAGTTGGTATTTGCCTCATGGGCTGGTACAGAAGACCCACTTTGCTCCCCTTGCCCTTTGCTGGCCAGAGCCCCCCAGCATCACAACTTACCCTTAGATGACTGTGCAGAGCAGATAGGCAGAGCAGCCACAGACCCCAGAGAAGCCCCATGTTTCTGGAACAGAAGGACCAGCTGAGAGAGGAGCTCTTTCCAGCTGCCTGGCAGCAGCAAGCTGAGCCTATCCAGGTCTACAGGGAGAAAATGATCAACCTGGCCAAACAGGTTGGCGCAGGAGCTTGCAGAAAGCAACAGGGAGATGAACAATGCTGCAAAGAAACAACACAGGGCTCCTGGGTCCAATGCCAAGGCAGGGAAATCGGAGAGGAACAGGGACCCGCACCGCAGCAGAGCTGTAACCACAGCCAGACTCCTCCATGACACTCTCCTGCTTGGATCCTGCATATCTGACCCCATTGCCCTCATTCCTCTGGATTGCAAATGGTGTTTCCCTAATCAGTCCTGTACACACTGTGCCTTTGGAAGAGGATGAGAGCCTCTGCTCCTTTCCCATTCAAACCATGGAGGTATGGGCACAGCATCCTCAGCTCTTGGGAGAAGGGATACTCACCTGCCTCAGTGGGGCCGTGGGCACTCAGCAAGTGCTGTCTGAGAGGGACTTTGCACATAGAAATTGCAATAGCAGAGCAGTTTCTGAGCAATATGTGCTGGCATAGAGTCCTCCCTTTCCCAGCATTTGCCTTCCCACTTGGCTGGCAAACCACAGCCTCTCCTACCCCTGTGCTCCGGTTCCAGTATGGGATACTGGGAGCAGGGCTTCCAGGGCTATGGATAAATGCCACTCAATCCATAGCCACTGCTTCATCCAGCCACTTCTCCCTTCCCAACATAAATGACAGATCTTCTTGACATAAAGCCTTCCTCCCAAAGTGCAGCTCTCAACACAGCTGCCCTACACTTTATTCCTAGGGCTGCTTCCCCTTTTTTAAGCTTTCCCCCAAAAGTACTGCGCTGTGACCCCAATTTCCAAGTGGAAGAAGCAGAACTTGAGGCCATTTCATTCCTCATCCCAAATCCTGCAGCTGTATAATAACCCTGAATGCCCCATTCCTCCCTGGTCCATCCTTTATCACTCTGCCCACTTCACCCCTCTTTCCCAGAGAAACACCATGGCTAATTGGAGAAGCCCCCATTTGCTATCAAATCCATGTTCATTTGCCCCTTACCTGAGGTTGTCCAGGTTGGAGCTGGCACCTGCCTTAGCGTGGCTCTGTGTGGAGGAGCTTGTCCAGCTCATCCCTCCTCCCCACCACAGCGACCTTCGGAACCAGCCCCTGTTTGAGGCAAATATTGACCCACAGCATCCAGTTAAACATTGGTTTGGGGGAATAGGAGTGGATTTGTGGTGCCTTTGGAGATGGGAGATACTTTGAGCTGCTCAGGACAGTGTTAACACACAGCTCTGAACTCCCATCAGCAGAAGTAACATGTGAAGTTGGTTGTCTCTAGCAGTGACTCTGTTTTCCATATACTCCCTGTGCTGGGAATATACTCTTTTATTCATAACCTTTAGTGAAAAAGTAGGGCTTTGTATTTATTGCCACAGGGTGCTCTGGTTTTGGAACCAGAACCCCCCAGATATTTACTCCCTGTATCGCAGCTGCTGCGCCAGTTTTAGCAGATGGCTGATGCCCAAGGCCCTGTGGCCATGTACCAGAGCAGGAGGTGGTGATGCTCAGGATGAGCTGAGCCAAGAGCAGCTGGTACCTCCCTTGGGGCACAGCACCAGGGCTCCACAGCACACACATGGAGGAAAAGCCTTGGGAATGGGCAGAACTCCAGTGGATATGTGTAAGCCATGGTGGCCCTTCCCGGCTCTGCCCATGTCCTCAGTGTGAGAGTCACTAAGGAGCAGTAGGGAACACTAATGGGATTGCAGCAGCTTTTGATTCCCAAACATCCCTGACACTGGGAAGGAGGTAGGTTTGAGCTCTGCAACCAGAAACTACTTTAGGGTATGCTGCTGCAACTTAGGGAGCTACTTCCCCTTGGAAAGCAGATCGAAGTCCCTGTGCAGCAAGGTCCTACCTTACATCCAGGGCATCCTCACAGCATCCCTTCTCCAGCTCACCCAGGAACACAGGAGGTGCCTAAACACAGAGTTGGAGCTTTGGCTGCCAAAGCAGGAGACCTGCAGCCAGCCCTGCCCCACACCTGGGCCCCTCCAGCACAGAGCTGCCCCACACACTCACCTCTGGATCTCTTTCAAAGAGTTTATTAGAAGTAAGTATTTACATCTATTGCAAATGGTTAATAGGCAACAAGGGACTGAGAGCTCCCCTTGGGTAGGGAAGGATAGCAAGGGCCAACCGCTCACCTCCCCACCCTGCCTAGAAGCAGAAGGCAGCCTTCCCAACAGCAGGTTCCTGACATGAACCAG
>JBCJKH010046825.1:0-26851 GCA_039877255.1 Loriculus beryllinus | reverse complement strand
GCCTTCCTAACAGCAGGTTCCTGACATGAACCAGCAGCTGGGTGAAAGCTCTTTCTCCTCCCAGGACAACCCACAGCAGGCTCCTCCTCTGCCCAAGGTAAGAGCTTCCCACTCCCTAATACTGGCTCTGATTAGGCTGAAGGATGGATGGGAAAAGGGCTGCAGTAGAAATGAGGCAACTGCTCCTACAGCTGGGTCAAAGAACATTCCCCTTGCTTTTGGAGTGGGAACAGAGGGTGCTGGTCCCAAAGGGAAGGTCAGAACGAGACCATGCTGGATCCTGCCTCCTGGTTTTCATGCTGTAAGGGCACTAGGGAACAAAACTGAGCACCTTTCTGCTGTCCTGTCTTCCCAGGAGTCTGACCAGCACAAAGGAGAAGCGTCTGTGGCACACAGGGCATTCCTCACCCCTCACACAACCGTGGGATGCAGAACTCCTGGGGCAGGAACCAACGAAGAGGCCATCCCTACCCTATGGCTCCAGAAGGCAAAATCCTCATGGAAGCATGTAGTTCTGGCCTCCCTAGAGGGTCATGTTCCCATCCCAACCCATCCCTCTGCAGCAGCCCATTCCTAAACGAAATGGCAAAGCAGACAGGGTTTGTGCCTTGGCTGATTTCCATTCCAGACCTTGCCCTGGAGCCAGTAAGGCAGCAGAAGGGCTCTTGTTAACCTCTCCTCCTCCCATACAGGCTCCAATTCAGCTGGCAGAACATAAAGTTAACAGAGTGCATGTCTGAGCCTCACACACAGACCACAGGAGGAGGAGATGCCCAGCACCACACAGCCCTGAAGGCAGCAGTTCCCAGGCCCAGCTTATGCTATCCTAATAGGAGTGTTCAGTGATTCAGGAGTGGAAGTGAAGGGTAAGTGCAGATGGCAGTAGCTATACTGTTGTATTCTTCTCAAGGGGCACCTCTTACCCCTTCTTAAAGGGAGGGGGAAAGCTGTGGTCCATATTACTCTGGAGGGCAGCTCACAGTCCCCTGGGGATCAGGCACACATGGTATGGAAAGCTCCAGGCCTCTCTGCAGGGGTGACAGTGACCTACAACGCCCAGTATCTCTCCCAGCAGCAGTGGAGGTTTCTCAGTTATGGCTTTTTTTCTTCGTAGAGATAAGAGAAAGAGGTTAGAGATGCTTTACCACTAACAGCACACCTCCCCCTGCCTCCTCCGCTCACACACATCTCACTGCCTCCTCCATAAGGAACACCACTGGCTTTCAGCTCTGCCACCAGCGCCGTGGGACCAAGCTCCCAGGCTGGGGACAGCTATGCCAGGAGGCGTATGATGCCATTGTCCGAGCCCAGCAGGAGGTGGCATTTCGTGGGCAGCACTGCCAGGCTGGTCAGGGTACCCCGAAAGTTCTCAGAGCTCAGCTTGGTCGTGCTGATGGGCAGCGCTGAGGACTCCAGCATGGAGTAGACACCAATCTTGTTGGCCACAGTGCCCGTGACAACCTCGTTGCCATAGAGGTCAAACGCGTGGATGGGTTCAGATGCGGATTTGTAGTGGTGCAAAGGTTTCTGCTCCAGCTCCTTCCACACAGTCAGGGAATGATCCGAGGAGGAGCTGATGAGCACGTTGCCCTCTGCAGCCTGCGGAACAGGAAAGGCCAGTGAACCAAGTGGTGCGATAAAAGCTCCCAGCCTGTATCACAGTCTGTATCTCAACCTGCAAATGAGGTTAGCTGCCAATAATCCAACAGTCACAGTGTAATCCCTTGGGAAAGTCCCAGCCATTTCCAAGCAACTGATGGTACAGGGCAGTATTAACAAAGCATCCAGGTGGATGCTGCAAGCTACAGGACTGACTGATAGCCAGCAACCTCCTCTAGTGCTATCCTCCAGAGACAGCCTATGCCTCTTAACAACACTGTGATACCCAACACAACTAATTCATCATCTGTATAGAGATTATGATACAGTCTCCTTCTCCATTAAACCTGCCAAATGATTTTCCTTCTAAGGAAAAGGAATTAGGAGGCTGTCTCACAGCACAAAACACTGCTGAGGGCAGAAGAAGCCTGGAGCTGCTTATTAGCTAGTGAGAGGGTAAACAACCCACACTGCTGAACTTTGTTTAACCTGCGCTTGGGTTGAGGACACAAGAGTCCTGGCCCTGCTCCCTGAGGGTGGGTAAATATGGACAAGAGTTATTCATTAGAGTGACACTCTCCCAGGGGAGCTGAGAGCCCTGCAGAGAAAGCAACACATCCGCTTCCTCACAGGAGATGACTCCTCTCTGCCCCTGCTGCAGACACCTGGGAGGGCTGATCTCTGTTCAGCACGGGTTGGAATAAGAGTAAGCTGCTCACAGCACTTAACTACGGGGGAGAAGAGCTTAAACAGCCTTTCAGGGACACAGCACTGATGGAAGAACACCCAGAGAATGGAGCAGACCAGCCCTGCCAAGCAGCACATGCCTCCAGGATGCTCCACACAACCTCAATGAGGATCAATGAGGACCACAGAACAGCCCCTGATCGCAGCTCTTACCTTGATCTGCAGGATGTCCCCTTCATGGGCAGGCCAGCCCCGCATGATGAGTCCTGTCCTGGTGTCCAGCAGCACGATGAAGCCAGAGGAGAATCCAGCCATAACGCTGCGCCCATTGGGACTGACAGCCAGGCAGCGGATGAGCCCAGCGCTCACCCCGCTGGCCAGGCGAAACTCGTGCTGCAAGAGAAAGTCCAGCTACTGGGGGATAAAACCAAGGGGGATCTGGCATTTTGGGGACAAGAGACCCTGGGATCATGGAAGCATCACAGCTGGCTTTGAGACAGGGGTGAGCCCATCATTAAGCACACGGATGGAGGAGGGTGGATCGCAGAGTGCTGGATTCCCTACCTGTAATCCCGGCTTCCTGTGATCGATGAACCGCAGCACGGAGTCTGCGCCGGCCACAGAGATGCTGTGGTAGGGAGGTGGCATGGTGGTCACAGCTGTGATGGGGACTTTGCTGTCCAATTCATCAAAAGTCCGGAGAAGTTTCCCTGTGGAAACACAACAGAGACATTACGGCAGCAAACGGAGGGAGAAGGTACACAGTAAATCTCCAGTTCTGCACAGGAACCATCAATTCTCAGTATAGCCCCTCTGCCTTTAAGGTTTGGACCAGTTCACTCCAACCAACCCTCCCCTTTTCCCCTCTTACCTGTGAACTGGTCCCAGATGTGCACGGTCCCATCGCAGCTCACCACGTGCTGTGATGCCTCCAGCTGGCTCACATAGAAAACAGACTTCTTGTGCTCAGCATACGTGAACCGTGGTGGCACCTCGCTGGTGCCATCCCCATAGTTGTACAAGGGCCAAAGGCGGACGGTTTTGTCCTTGCTGCCACTAAGGAAGAAGTCCTCACTGCTGAGTGGTGCCACGCACTTGATGGCCCCCGAATGCCCTGAGAAACTCTGCAGCTTGATCTGGTGGAAGTGGAAACGGGGGTCGTGTTGGCTCACCCCAATCTCATACTGCCAGTAGGCCAACCAGTTGCCACACAGCATGTGGGTGCTGCGAGGAAGGTCGTGCTTCAGGGTGTTCTCCTCGCTTGATAAGCTGGGGATGAAGCCATCAGTGCCAGCACTGAGGTGAAGTAAGCCCAGACCCTCGCTTTGGGTGTCCACAGGGACCTGGATGCGGTTCCCCACCAGCACGCTCCCAAAGGTACCAGAGTGACTGTCCTCGTGGTGGCTAGAGAAGGGCTCAGTTCCTCGTGTATCCTGGTCTAAGCCCACCACGCTGGGTGTCTGCTCCAGGCTGACGACTTGCAGGCTCTTGGGGTTCACGTTCTCCAGGTAGAGGCTGGCCAGCTTCTCAACCAGTGAGTGGTTGGGCACGACCGTGCGGATAACATCACCTGAATAGGGAGAATGTGGCTTCAAGGGAAGGAATATCCCCACCATCACCCAGCACCACCACCAGAAGCAGAACAAGAGTCAGCACAGGGCTGTGAACACAGCGTCCCCCACAAGCCAGCCACATGCTGCTCCCAGCTAAAGCAGCCTGAAGTGGGTTCCCAAACCAACAAGCACAGATCCCAGGAGATGGTGGCCAAGCCGTACCTAGCAAGCAAGAGAAAGGGATGTAGGTGATGTAGGCCATCTCAGGGTTAAACACCTTCTGTAACTCCACCAGCACAGCTGGATCCAACAGCTTCCCATCCAAAAGGGGCACCTCCATCACTGGCACCTCACAGCTGCTCAGTGACTCTGTCCTCTGCACAAGAGAAGATACCCAAGATCAGATGTTCTCACCATGTAATTACACAAGCACAATTACATGCTGCTGACACCAGTAGTGGTGCATGCAGGTATTCCCATCACATTCTCGCATCTGGGTACAGGGGGATGACTGAGGGCCTCTCCCACATCACTGACCTGGTCCTGCAGCTCCTGCAGCAGCGAGAAAGCCTCAAAGAAGTTCCTCACCGTGTCACTCAAATGCTGCTGCACCATCTCCTGCCCAATCCGCAGGCAGATCAGGGCAATCAGGCTGATGGTCTTAACACAGAGCACAATACGGGCCTGGGCACCACTAGGGAAACTGGAGAGGATATCCATTACCAGCCTGCCCTCCCACATCCCTTTTTCCCCTTCTCTACTTCATGCTTACAGCCCTGTGTTATCAGGTCTTGAGCAGTACAAGCTCTATGTCCATGCAACCAAGGGCATCAGGGCAAGAGCAGCCCCACCACTCCAGGAGCACGAAGACCCTCACAGAACCGTCTCCACATCCCTGGTTTTGAGTTGTGCCAACCCATGCTGAAGGCACAACAGCACTCACCCAATGGCTGCTGATGTGAGGAAGCCCAGCACTGGGAGCAGCACCTCCTGGCTGATCTTGGGGAGAATGTCCATCAGTGTGGTGTCCGAGAGACACACCACGATCTTCTGTGTCAGTGTCACAGCAGCCAACAGCCCGGCCTCCTTCCGACTGTTCAGCCGGCCACCACCGGAACCAACACCGGGGGCAACCTGCAAAGGGAGTCACTGAGGGCCAGGGACACCACTTCTCCAAGCAGGACACATCCCAGGATCACCCGAGCTCAGCCTCAAAAGGAAGAGGAACCTGAGGCACTGAGTCTCAGCATCAAGGGATGAGCTGAAAACTGACACATGGATGTCAGCGCAAAAGATGAGCCTAAAGAGAATGGGGCACAACATTCCCGAGGGCATGAGTGTCCTCTGGAGAGCATCTCCCTGCAGGACACTCCCATAGATGGGAAACTCAGAGGGCAAAGAGACAACCCCAGGCCATCACCAGCCTGGGTATTGTTTGGCAGCATATGAAGAGGAGAAACCTATGACTTAGAGCAAGAATCAGCATCTTCACCCCACACCACATTGAGCCTGGGTGCACAGATAGCAGAAGAACAGCCCTTGCATGAAATATCCAAGCACAAATCATGGGCAAACCTGCTGTTAACATCTAGCAATGCATCTGCTGATCGTTTAATGAGGCAGAAGAGCACATCCTGGTTTCGCTGACACCACACTGATGCTGACTACAGCAATGCCAGAGTTAACAGCATCAGCAGCAATAGGATTGTCCTATTTCCTAAATCCCAGACAAATCAAACACCCAAGAACAGAGAGAGCCAACAACAAAAGCCACAAACACATCCCAGTTTCCACTCTGTTTCTTGTACACCTGCCATCTTCCAGCTCATCACAGAGGCTCTTCCTCTCCCAAAATATCCACTCTGCCAAATCCTGCAAGAAGGATTTGTATCCTATTCGTGACCCTTACGCTTCATTGCTTTAATATCAGGTTGCCAAATGCTGTCCACAGGGGTATTAATCTCCCCAGTGCCCCCAAGGAATGAGTCCAGTAAAGCAAAGCAGCACAGCTGGAACTGTGATTGCAACTGGGTGGAGAATGATTTTGCTGAAAAATGGGATTTTTGCCCCTGAAAAGTCTCCCTTTTAACACTGGAAAAACTGACAATGCCTTTTGTTTCCTTTAAATGAGCAGCTGTGGCCTCTTTGCCTCTATGTTTAAATGATCAGGTTTCCATTAAGACAACAATCCATAACCAAAGTGTTCAGAACCACTAAAAAGGAAGCAATGTGACAAATAACCCTGTTAAAACCATTCAAACCTGGGGGTTTTGATGACAAATGGTGTTTTTTCACCCAGCTGCACTACACCCATTTTCTCCTTGCTGTCAGCTCTGAAGTTCAAGCTGAAAAGCCTTGCCAGTATTTCTTACCCAGCTGAAACCCCTCCTTTAGCCTCTCATCCCCTATCTACCCATACAGACCTCCAATGCACTCGCTCCAGCAATCCCACAGCAGCCCAAGCTGCTCCTGCAGCCCGTTATCACCATCCCACCCTCGTGCCAGCTCTGTTAGGAACACTCGCCCAGTAAAGCAAGAGGAAACCTTTCTCTCTGGTTTCACACATGCCAGTGTGATAGAGAAAGCCTCCCAGGGATGCAATGGGGAAGGAGGGGCTGCAGCAGCCCGGTGTAGTCCTATGGCTTGCTGAAGAGCTTCACTGGAACAAATGAGCCTCTTCCAGCTGCATCGGCACAGCCCTTCTCATCCAACACATCTAGTTCTGCTCAGCCTATGCTGCCCAAGGTGCTTAACCAAGCACAAGTATATATGCAGGAGGCTCCTGATGAAGCTGGATGATCTTCTGTGCATCCCCCCTTTGTGCCCACATACAGCTCCCACCCCAACACATGTGAGAAGAGGAAGAAGGACAATACTAACCAGGTAGCTGATGTAGGGCAGGTACTGATAGGTGAGGACAGGCTCTCCATACAGGTAGGCCATGTGCAAGAGACAGGCCAGCACTGGCTTGGACACTTGATCTCCCAGCACTGGCCTCTTCTGATAGATATTTCCTGTGCTCAGGGGACTGTTCTCGTCGCTGCTTGGTACAAACTGCTGCCTGGTAGGGCCTGCCCAGAGACAACACCATGAGCTGAAGCAGCAGGATACCCCCAAGCCACCACCAAGGCACCCAGGAGGCTGGCTTGGGGTGCAGCCCACCCCAGGGGTCCAAGAAACAGATATTACCAACGTAGCAGGATGTGAGCAGGCGGAGCAGGTTCCTGGCGATGAAGCGGGACGTGACGGTAGGGCCCAGCTTGGCTGAGAGCCACCTCACCATCTTACAGGCTGTGTCTGCAAAACACAAACAGCCCCAAGGACAGAGCTATCGCTGGGCTGCTGCCCAGACCCTGCCTGCTCTGCAGGCAGCTCCCCAGCTCTCAGAGCCACACGCTTCAGTGCAGACCTTGCCTTTTACATTGGTGTCATCGCTGGCCCTTTGTACCCCAAAACCTGGACCAACTTCTTCCCCTTCTCCCACTCCCTGCTCTACAGAAAGGCTGAACCCCAGCAGGGTCTTACCCAGGAGTATTGTCTGCTCTTTGTCATCGGAGTGATCCGGCAGCTCCTCTCCCTCTGCATCCTCTGGCTCGCTGCTGTCATCAGCCAGGGTGACATCCACAGAGGCACCAGCATCCACGGCCACCGTCAGCTCTGCATCAACTGCAGAGTCATCCTGCTCCTCTTCATCGCGCTCCTCTTCCTCCTCCTCCGACTCCTCGCTCTGTTTGAGGTCCTGGCTGCTGTCCACTGACTTCAAGCTGCTCTTGTCCTTCTGGGAATCCCCATCCGCAGGCCTGTCCTCTCCCAGGGACACCTCACTGGCACTGCTCTTGTCACTCAGCCGCCCAAGGCTGAGCGATTCCTGCTCCTGAGGCTGCAGGGACTCCCCTACATAGAGACCACTCTGGAAGTCTTCACTCTCAGGCAGGTAGGCTTGGTCATGGAAGCTGACACCAGAGGTGTAGTCGAGGAGGTCGAGCGCAGCCGAGCTGTGCTCCACATCCATTTTGATCTCCTCCCCAAACACGCACGACACCGGGCTTTCCCCACCACTTTCATCATCTTCAGCTGCACCGAGGAGGGATTTGCTCTCCTCCCGTGAGCCCTCGATGCCAACGAGAATCTGCAGGATGTGTGGGAGCAGGTTGAGGAGGAAGGACTGCAGCCCCAGGCGCACGATCAGCTGGGCCACAAAGCAGTCTGTGTAGAGGTAGAACCTGCCGTGGCGATAGCAAGGGCTTTCATACGCTCCAATCAATGGCTTGAGCAAGTACTTATTGGCATTCTTTGGCCCGAGGGATTTAGCTATGGGTTCAAAGAGGTACCACGCTGCATAGATAGCGGTGTTCTCCTCGGACATCAGTGACAATATGAAGGGCAGGAGGATCTCCAAGCCTTCAGGAGTGATTTCGGAAAGGATCCCTTCCAGCTGCTGCCACAGCTGGAAAACAAGCTCCCGGCCTTGGCCTTCATCTTCTATCTTCTTCGCCTGGTAGGTGAAAATGAACTTGTGCAGGGCTGGGAAGTATATGGGGAAGGGGACAATAGAGCTGAATGGACTTAGGAGCTGTGTGGGACAGGGTGGAGGGAGACCCTGGGAGATGGGTTTGTATTCAAACAACTGCACCGTGCCCTTGCCCAGCCTGGTCTTCAGCAGCTTCTCCACCGGCACGCTCAGCTGCAGCAGGACATGCAGCACGTGCTGCAGCGGGGCCGGGATCTCCTTGGGATAATAGCGACACAGGTTACGCACCAACAGGAACCGCTCCAACAGGGATGCGTCCGGCTTCGAAGGACGAATCCTGGGTGCAAATATAATCTCAGCTACCAGGATGCCCAAAGCTTGCATGTCCCTCTGGAAAAGGTCCGAGATACCCAGGGGGGGCTCTTCCCACGGCTGCTCCATCAGCTGCATCTCACTGCTTAAGCCTTTGACTAAGAAATTGTCCAGTTTCTCCAGTTCTTCCAGGGCCTGGAGCGGATTGAAGCCTTCGGGAAGTGTGATCTTCATGTCAGCCTGATCCACAGCACCCACCTTGCTCCGACGGACAGGTCGGACCCCTGAGGTTTTGCCTTCAGTTGCGTAAGCAGGGAGGGTGGAGGGCTGTGCTGGTGGTACCGTGGTGCAAGGCTGATCAGCAGCTCTACCGGTAGCAGGAATTGAATCCAAAGCTTCAGTGCCTTGCTCTAAATCATCCTCACCAGCCATGGATTTCTCCCCAGACCAGCTGGTTTCACTGGGAGTAGCCTCCAGGACCAGCCCATTGACTGGATCCGTCACTTGGAGATCCTCCATAAACACAGCCTCACGGATGTTCTGGACAAGAGGCCGGGCAATGGCTGGAGCTTCAGCTGGGGTATAGGCAGGTCCCACCATACGCCTGGGATGAGGTTGGTCAAAGAGCTGCACGACCCCGTATGTGGTCAAATGCGTGTGGTTGTCTACTAGGTGGAGGCAGACGTTCTTCTCCTTGACAGCATCCTTCCCCAGCAGCTTGTACCCAAAAGTGAGGTCAATCCAATGGTGGAGGTCCTGAGACACCTCCCGGCTCTCCAGCAGCATGCGGTGGACTTCAATGAACTCCTCATAGGAGCTGCACCAAGAGGGCACATCCAGGTCGGGCATATCTGGATGGATGGATCGGAAGATGGAAGGGTCAGTATAAAACTCTGGGATGCACTCATCCGGTGTCCAGCTCTGCATGCGCTCCATGCTGGCTGGATACTCATTGGGCTCCCACTGGGACCTCACGTGGCAGCACAGCACTGCCTTGGGTGTCCTCCGAGCCGTGTACACGTAGTAGGTGATATCCGAAAGGACGTCGGAGATGTGATGGGGGACATGGAGCTGCTCCCCACTTGAGCCACCAGCAACAAACGCCTGCTTGGTCATCTCATAAGTGAAGTCCAGCTGCTTGTCCCCCTTGTTGAGGCGGAACTTAGATTTCCGTAGGTCCCTGAACTTCCCGTTTTTGGTAGTGAAGTCCACAACCCATGGAAGAACCGGGTGATAATTGGGGTCTCCCATTCTCCTGCCAGCCAAGCTGTTCAGACGCATAAGGTAGTCAAAGTTGCTGACCTGCCCGTGCACCCACTGCAGCACCAGGTCTCTGAGGTCCTTCTGGCAGGCAGCACACCTCGCCTCCTGCCCTCGCACACCAGCACTGCTTTGCTCACTCATTCCTTCCAGACCAGCTTCCACATTCGCTTCCTCCTTCTCCACTCTCTCGTACTCCCTAAAGTTCACCCGGAGCCGGCTGCACAGCTTCTCATCCACAGCCACATCCCGCAGGGAAAAGGCCCCACAAGCCAGACCCGCTTGGTGACAAGCCTTCATGGCCTGCAGCACGTGAAAGAGGAGGAAGAGGATTTTAGCGTGGCTGTTGGTGAGCTTGGCCGGGCTGAAAGTCACGATATCATGCAAACAGTACTGCACGTAGGGGTAGATGACATACACCATATCGGCCGACTCGAGCAGAGCTTCAGCCTGCAGCACGTTGGGACAAGCCTTGCCGGCCACCGGGCTCTCCTTGGCCGGGGAAGCACCGTGTGCAGCCTTGCCCACCTGCAGCACGGGGCAGCCGTAAGCCTTGTGCAGGGCCGCCCGCAGCGCTCCCAGCGCCGGCACGGTGTGCGGTGCCTCTGCGTGCCGGTACGGCCGCACGTGGCGGCGGTGGGCCCGGCACCACAGGTTGCGGTAGTTCTGCGAGGCCACGCTCTGCATGAAGCCGTGCAGGGTCTCCGTGCCGCCGCGCTGCTCCGAGCCGGGGGGCTGCACCCGCAGCGGGTACAGCAGCCGCTCCTTCCGCAGCCCATGGATCTCGACCCGGGTCCAGCCCGCAGGCAGCTTCTGCACGGAATGCTGCAGGAATGTCCTCACCTCCACCTCGCTCAGCCCTTCCGGGCGCGGGCACAGCCCGGGAAGCACTCGGCGTTCCTTGAGGCTCGCCAGCCATTTGAGCGGGACAAAGGCGGTAACGTGGGTCCTGTCGGGAGCAGCAGCCAGCTGCCGGCGGTCGATGTTCAGGTCCTTCTCCACACTCTGGAGGAAGCCATCCATGCTGGATGGAGGAAGGAGCGAGAGGAGGAGTGCGGCGCTGCCCTTGGCCTCCCCAGCTCCTGCGGCGCCGGCGGCACGCGGTCAGTCTCACTTCCCCATTGCCACCTGGGGGAAAAATAGAGCTGGTTTTAGGAACTTGGTTAAAAGATGCTGGGTTGGGGGTAGGGGGGTAGGGGTTGAGAAGGGACCCTGGCTTGAGGCGGACTTCTGCAGCCATAGAGGGGGACATAGTGAGACCTCCATGGCTCCCCGGTGAGGGAAGGGGTATGATTGCAGCTGAGAAAGGGACATGATGCAACCTGCACAGCCCAAGTGCTGGGGAAGGGGACACAATGGGACCTCCACAGGGCCGGGCTAATGTGGGGGGACACAATGGCACTTCCATAGCAGTGAAGTAGGACCAGACAGCAGGCGGAGGGGGAACAGGGCAGGACCTCTGTAGCATCAGAGGCTGAGAGAGGGGGCACAACAGCACCTCTGCAGCCCTAGGGCTGGTGGGGGGACACAATGGGACCCCCATAGGGTCAGGGAATGGGACATAATGGGAACTATTGGGGGGGGGGCACAACAGGACCTCTTCAGCCCCAAGCAGGTGGAGGGGACACTGTGGCACCTCTGCAGCCCTAGGACTGGTGGTGGAATACGATGGGACCCCCATAGGCCCTATGGAGTGGAATACGATGGGACCTATGGGAGGACATGATGGCACCTCTGCAATCCCAAACCACGGTGGGGGGGGGGGGGCACGGTGGCTCCTCCACACCCCCTTGGGGGTGACACCAGAGGGCACCCATCAGCAGCGGCCACACCGCGGGGCCGCAGCGCCGTGCCCAGCCCCGCAGGGCCCTCACCAGCGGGGTGGGGGTGACCAGAGCCGGGCCGAGCCCCAGCGCTCCCCGGGGACCCCCGCACCCCATTTGGGGGCCCCGCTCCTCCCCGGGGTCCCCGTTACCTGGCGGCGGCAGCGGCGGCTCCGCGTTCATCCGCGCTGCCCGGCCATGTTGGTCAGGTGACGGCGGTCACATGCTGCTGCTGCTGCTGCCGCCGCCGGCGCGCCGCCATGTGCCCGGGACCGCGGGAACACACGGGACACGGGCCGTGACGCGCTGCCTGACGTCACGGGGACGTCAAAGCCGCTCCCGGCTGTCAGCTGGAGCCGGGCGCGCTGACGAGGCAGCCGGTCTTAAAGGGGTCTCCGCGGGCGCCGGGTGGACCCCACCGGCAGGAAGGTGAGTGCACGGTGGAGCCGCTGATGGGGAGCGCGGCTCGGCTGTCACCCGGGAGGCTCCCCGTGGGGCTGCGGGGCGGAGCGGCCGGGCACTGCCCGGTCCCGGTTCTTTGAGCCCAGCCGGGTCATTGCAGCCACTTCCCCGCGCTCTCCGGGCAAACCTGGTCCCGACCTCGTGAATCAGCCCCCGTAGTCCGGGGGTAACGGGGTGAGATCTGCCCGGTAACCCCCCTACACACACCCCTCCCGCTCCCGGACCCCGCGCGGCCCCTTTAAGGGCTCGGGGCCGGGGGTGCTCCCGCTGGGCAGCGCCGCATGGCGCGGCTGTGGCGCGTGGGAGTCACATGGGTGGGACGTCGCAGCAGCTTATTGGCTCTCCACCCCTTGTCCGCAGCAATCAGCTGTTACTGGGGCGAAGGGCAGGAAACAGCCTTAAAGGGGCACAGCACCACCCGTATTTCCCCACACACACACACATCCCCGGACCGGTTTGGCCCGGCGGGCTCGGGGTCCCGGGTGCCGAGCCCCGGTTGTCGGGTCGTACCATCCCTGTGGCCCCTCCCCGCCCCCCCCGGCAACACTTGGAGGGCGCGGCCCCTTTAAAGAAGTTGTCCAGTCATCGCTCGGCGCTGCCAAGTCATCGGGGTCAGCCGAGTTCCCGCGGCCCCGCCCACCGCGCCTTCCGATTGGTACATGCGGAAAGCGCTCACTTCTGATTGGCTATCGACTTAGACAGCAACTTCTCGCACTCGGGGCTGTGCTGCCGGCCCCAGTGATGGAAGGGCCGAAAGAGGACGAGCAGAGGGGGGTGGCTTCTCGGCAGCGCTGGGCTCCCGGCAGGGACCCGCTCCGCTGGGGAGGATCGGGCTCTTTAAGAGCCGCCATCGCCCCCCCCGCCTTGAAAATGCCAACTCACAGCGCGCGGGGCATGCCGGGAGCGCCATGCCGCACTACATCTCCCAGCATGCCCCGCGGCGGGGTGGGCGCGCCCGTTTCCTAGGCAACCGCCGGTTGGGCTGGGGGAGAGCCCGGTGTTCCCCTTATGGGGGTGGGTGGGGCAAAGCCCTGCCTTTTCCTTTCCATTGGTTGAGCTGCTGGCCATGCTGCGCTTCTATTGGTAGGAGCGAGCATCGATCGCCGCGGTGGGCGGGGCGGGGCTGGGGCGGGGCGGTGATTGGTCAGGGGTGGGGTTGGTGGGTGGCTGCGTCATGACTCCGCCAGCTGATCAGAGACGGGAGCCGCCGGCGGCGGGAGGGAGGCGGCGGCAGCGGCAGCGGCGCCGGGCCGGGCCGGACCGGATCAGATCAGATCGGGCCCAGCGGGGTGCTGGGGCGGGCCGGGCCCCTCAGGTAGGTCCGGTCCGGTGGAGCCGCTCCGGGACTCAAGCGTTAAGGGCAGCCGAGTCCCCCAGCGGGGATCGGGGGTCCCGGTAGCCCCGCGGTCCTGCCGGGGAAGGTCACCTTTCCCCGGGGTAGAGCGGTGCAGCAGGGCCCGGCCCGGCCCGGCTCGGTTTGGTCCCAGACCCTCAAGGAGCGCTTCAGGCTCCGCCTGTGCCGGGCGGTTTCGTTACCAGTAGCGGCGGAGCGAAGGGGGGGTGGGGGTAAGGAGCGGGACCGGGGCGCGGTTCTCGGCCCCTGGGGGTCCCGGTGGGGCGGGCGGGGCCGCGGCCGAGGCCGCCCCGCGTCGGGCGGTGGCCGCCCCGGGGGTGACCTTCACTCCGGGACCGGGCTGGGCAGACTTTGACCCGCGGCCGCTCCCCGCCGTGGGCACGGACCGGAGCATCCCGGGCAGCCGATGGGGCGGAGGGGTCCGTGGGGTGCCCCCGGGGGGGAGTGGAGGGACCGGGGTTACCGGAGGGGGGGGGGGAGCGGTCTCCGTTTGTGATGGTGAGGGAGTTGGTTCTACCGAGAGGAGAGGCATGGGGAGGGGGGTGACCCGGTTACACCGGGAGGGGGGCACTCAGCGGGGGTACAACGGGTGCTGTTAACGGGGCGAGCTCCCACCGGGGCCCTCCCCGGTGCTGATGGGGTCTGTCGGTACCGAGAAGGGCTGGGGGTGAGCGCTGTTACCGGTAGAACCCTTTCCCTCGGTGCTCGCAGAGCCCCCGGTGCCGGCGGGGCCGGTGTCTGAGCGGCGGGTGCTGATTCACGGCCCGGCGGGGGTGGAGCAGGGCCGGGACCCGCTCGCTGGAATCCGGACCAGATGTACCCGGCACGCCAGGAATGCTCGGCATTCCCAACAGGCCCCGCCGCCGCCGCCGCTGCTTCCCGGCAGCCAGCACCGGCCCCGCACCACCGGGACCCGGCCTTACCCCTCCAAGGCTCGGGATGCTGAGTGCCTATGGGGGGGATGCTGTGGGGCAGTGGCCGAGAGAGGGGTCCCCTCCATCGGGGTTGAACGCTGAAGGTTTCCCAGACCTCAATCCCCAGCATCCAAAACGCTGGGAAAGGGGGTGTTTTTCCATGCGGATTGGGAAGCAGCAGGGTCCCGCACCAGCCCCGGGGTTGGTGCCTTCGTTCTCCATCAAAATGGCATGGAATAAGGCTGCGCTTCCCGAAATTCCCCCGCCGGGGGCTTGGCAGCGGCGCCTTGACAAAGTGTGTTCCATGGCAGGCAGGGGCTGGCCCCCGGCCAGGTGGGATCGTGCCAGCTCGGATGCCCTAGGGGAGCAGGCAGGGAATGCCGTAACCCCTACCTGAGGTCCATGCCGGAGCAGGTTCTCTTGTCTCCTATTTCCTGGCACAGAAAGCCTTGATTTCCCTGCCGGGTCGAGTGCTGGAGCTCTCACACCAGCTGTATTGGGAGAGGGGAGGAATGGGAAGAGTCCAGGTCGAGGTTGGAGCTGGCTTTGGATCCCTGGTGATGCTCAAGGAGTTATCCTGTGGGATTTCAGAGGAGGTGGTGGATGAGGGCTCGGCACTGGGGTAGGGATGAGGTGGCTGCTGCAGGTGATGTCTCTGCTCGGCGCGGTTCAATCCTGGCTCTAACCGTGTGCGTTCCCTCCTCAGGTGCTGTCCCAGCGCCCCGCTCCTGGCTAACCAGCACCAGTTCTTCAGTGGCAAGCTTTATGTCCTTCTCTAGTAGCTAAAGCTGCCAGTTGAAGAACTGTTGAATGTAGCCACACTCATCACCGGGACCTTGGATGCTGGCCGGACCTGTGCCCTCGGCAACCGGGATGAGCAGCGTTTGAAGGCTGAGGATGAGCGTAACCGGGATGAAGGCATCTCCTTCAGACAGAGCCGTGGCTGGAGGATTGCCAGCGGGGTGGCACTGAGCTGAGGGCCAACTAGAGAAGACCCAAAGAGGCATTAAACTTTATGTGCTCCTCAACAGCTTTGGTCTTAGGGAGTCTGTTGCCTATGGGGGTGGCTGGACCTGCTCGGCAGGAGGGTGCTGGGATGGGGCACACAGTGCCAGAGCTCAGTCCCCAGCCCGTGCCGTGGTCCATGGTTGGTTGTTGAGTTTGTCCAGGGCTGGGTGTAGCTCATAGGCCTGACCTGCTGCTGAGCTCCAGAGCAGGATGAATCCCGCCATGAGCTGGGCAGTGGGATGAGGCCAGCTCCACACCCACATTGCCCTGTGTGGGCCACTGGGAGCGGATGACTCAGGACCGAGTCACACACAGCCTGTTCCAGGAACCATCCTTCTGCAGGGCCGGGCGGCCCTGAGGCAGCTCCAGGAATCCAGGTACCAGGAGAAGGGCTTCTCCATGGGGTCTCCACGGTCCAGGCTCGGTGCTGCTGGTGAACAGCAGCAGAAAGCTGCCCTGAATGGGACTTGGAAGCTGCTCTCCAGCGTTAGAGACTTACAAGAGGGGAGCTGTGGCCCCATTGCAGCTCTGAGCAGGGTGGATTCCTCTGTGTGCCACTTCTGGCAGGCTCTGCACCCCGGGAGCTGCCTCTCCCCCAGCATTGCTCCCTTGGTGGCTGGGAAGCAGCGGAGATGCTGGGGGTTTCTGTCTGGGGCCAAGAGCACGGCTTGTTCCTGCTCTGCGGCTGGGCAGGGAGGAGCAGTGCTCTGCAGACACAGGTCTGCACAGTCTCAACTGGATGTGCCTGTCCAGGCTCCAGCTGCCCAGGGCAGGGCTCGTACCAAATCCTGGCACTCAGGGATGTGCAGAAAGTGTCCATGAAGTGGTAGCAGTGGAGCAGATCTGTGGGTTCCTGCCTCCTTTAAAGCTGCTCTGCTGGGTGCGCTTGCTGATGGTTGTGAGGAGCTGAGGATCTTCAGGGTCGTTATCAGCCGAACCCCCTTGAATCATGCTGGGAGCAGAAAGGGCCATGGGTGAGCACCTCCAGCTCCAGGCAGAGCCCGTCCCTTGCACCGCAGCTGCCCTGCTGCAAGTCCATGCGGAGCAATTGGCACTTGCTCAGCGCTCAACAAGTCCCGGAGTGCACCAAGGGGGCAAGAAGCCGTGGGCTGTGTGTGTGCTGCGTGCTCGAGGGCGAGGAGGAGCAGCTCCCGTGCTGGAGATGAGGGGAGCTGCGTGCTCCAGCCCCCAGCATCCCCACTGCTTGTGCTTCAGTGCAATGCTCAGATTTGCTGTTTCTTCCTGTTGGGAAGGACCGACCTCTGCTGCAAACCAACTCTTTCCCTGGTAAGATGTGGTCACCTCAGGGCAGAGGTGCCCTGAGCAGCAGCACCAAGCCCCAAGGGTCAGGAAATGTAAATTGCCAAGTTTTGGGCTAAATTCATACATAAAAAGGGGCAAGCCTGAACACTTGAACACCAAACCAGCACAGTCTCACCTCCTGAGCACACAGGCTCGGACTGGCCCACACTGAATGTCAAAGCAGAGGGGTTTCAGGCTCTCAACATAAGTGTCTCTATGGGAACTTGCCTGGCCCTTGGGGTTTACCCTTCCTCCTGCAGAGCCTCATGTGACCGGTGAGTAAGTGCAGTGTTTCCTGTAGCAAACACATCCTTCTGCTGTGCATCTCCTTCCTCCAGCATCAGCCCCGTGTTCCTGCAGCATCTGGCCTCCTCCTGGAAGCATCCAGCGCATAGGGATGCAGCAGGAGAAGGGATGCTGAGCGCGGTTGGGTTTCTGCAGCAGTGCCAGCAGGTTGCTGTGTGCTCAGAGGGCAGAGGCAGCTTTGGCCTCAGGGGTAGGGTGTTTCCTGTGGGTTCCTGCACACAGGCTATTAGTTCCCATTGGGGGAGTTGCTTCCCTCTGTCACAGCTCCACTGGCTCTGAATTTCTGCATCTACAAAGCTGAAGGTCAGCGTGTATCCAGTGGGCTGGATGGGAGCTCCATGCCAGCACCAAAAGGAGCAGGGTGGGCTGATGGATATGGGAATGTGGCTGCTTCTGCCTGCTCAGACCCTCAGCTGAGCTCCAGGATGTGAGCATCCTCCTGTTACCCAGCCCAGCAAATCACTGCCTAGAAGTGAGTGTCAGGCACTGCTTTGCTTTGCCCTAGCACACAAGTGAGCAGCCGAGGGCTGGGTCCAGCTTGGCTCATGGCTTTATTCCTCTTGTGCCAGGACAGGGGAGGGATGTGGAGCCGTTAACACTCGGTTGACCCCATGCTCTTCACAGCAGGGCACGGACTGAGCTTAGGTTTCTGCCAGTTGGGATATGCTGTTGATGTCGCAGGCCCTGTAAATGAGAGGTGCATTGGGGGTTGCAATAACTCATTTTGACCCCGTGTCTCCCAGTGGGCTCTGCTGGCAGGGGGCTGCAGAGCGGAGCCGCTGCCCGCAGCTCGCCCAGGCTCTCACTTACTCTGCTTCTTCTTTAGAGATTTGCTTTCCTGTGTACAAAGCCTCAGCGATCAGAGCCACCATGGGGTCACAGCTCAGGCTGGCTGCTGCAGTCACCACCCCGTCCCTCAAAGAGAAAGCAGAAGGACCTGGATCTCTCCAGTGCTCATAGCTCAGCACAGCAGCACCCCCAGGGCCCCCCGTGCTTTGGAGGCTCAGGGCAGGGTGATGCTGCTGCAGGGTGCTGGGGACTCGTGGCACACGGCCTGGTGCTGCTGGGAGCAGAGGGAGAGGAGATGTGTCCCATGCTCCCTGCCCGTTTGGTGCCTCCATGGGAGCCCATCCTCTTCTCCTTGCCTGCTTTGGTTTGCTCTGACACCATCTCGCTGCTGGCTCAGCAGCGGCTGCAGTGTGTGGGCATTGGAGGCGATGTGGAGCCCCTGCTGTAAGGGAGGGGACTGTGCCCTGTTCCTAAGGCACAAACTGGCCGTGGATTCACCCACCTGATGTAGAAGATGAGGAACTTCTGTTGCTCCAGGCTGCCCTTCACAACAGTGTCCGTGTATCCCTTCCCACAGCCTGCAAGAGAGAGCATCGCAGCCTGGCAGCACAGGGGCAGAGGAGATAGGGGCTGGGGTCTGGGCTGGGGAGTAGGCATGAAGACCTGGACAAGCAGGACTGACCCAGGGCCTCCCTTTGCCTTGGAAAGGGAATTTCTTCCTCCTTCACGCCCTTTAATCCACTGGAGTTCACCAAGGAATAGGGATTGCAAAGGGCTGCTTGAGGAGAGCTCCGAGTGTCTCTAAGTGCTCATCTCATGGATGAGCAGATGGACCAGGAAGCAGCTCTGCTGTTCTCATCTGTCTACCCCCTACCTGCATAGCGGATGCTCTTCCCAAGCATTGTAGTCCAGAAGAAGGGAATGGTGTGCAACTGCTTCTCTTTCTTCAGCATGTTTAGGGCAGCAGTGTGACCTGGGATGAATCAGCAGAGGTCCTCAAGGAAATATCCCCTGCCTCTTGTTATCCTCCTGTTCCTTCTGCCCCATGGCCATCCCTAGGGATGGGAGCTGGGGATCGAGGTGGGTGTTCTGCCTTACCATGGACCTCAGCCACTTGTTGGTGATGGATGCTGCACCGCTCCCCATTGAGCAGCGCTACAGGGAAGGAGACCACATCCCCGGCAGCAAAGACATTTGGGAGGTTGGTTTGCATGTGCTAAAGGGGCAAAAAGCAGTCGGTGCAGTGGTGAGAGGGGAGGGATGAGGTGTGGACCAGGACTATGCAGCCGGCACTCACCAAATCCACCAGGATGGCACCGCTGGCATCTCTGGCGATGGAAGTGCCCTTCAGGAATGCTGAGTTGGGGAATGTCCCTGCAGGGAGAGGAGCAAGGATGAGAGCAGCAAAGGCCCACAAAGGCAGGGAGGAACCTTGGCCTCAGCGCATGCCTGAAGCAGAGCAGTGCCCTATGGAGCTGAGCGAGCATCCAAAGCTGCTGCTTTCCTCCTGCCAGCATTTGCTCATGGGCCGCTGCCTCTCCCATGCGTTTGGGACCAAGAGGAAGGGCTGGCTGATAACAGTGGGAAAGAGACCGCAGGGAATGCCTTGGGAAGGAGCTGGGCTCACTGCCTGTTCCCTCCCCTCCATTCCCAAAGCTGCCTCCCTCTCCCAATTGGGGTCTCTTACCTATTCCCACCACTACCACATCCGCAGGTAGTTTCTCTCCAGAGGCAAGAACAGCCTCTGTGACCTAGGGAGGAAGCAGGAGCCATTACCAAAGGGTTAAAAGCTCTGTCCTAATTCTCACAGCCTCCCTGCTGCCTTCGCCTTTGCTATCTCTTGTTCCCCTCCAGGTTCACCTTGTCCACCCGATGTGTGCTAAGAGAACACCCAACACCATTGCCACAAGCACAAACCGGTGCCCCCTGAGCCTGGAATTGCTCTCAGTGGAAAGAAACGTGAAGGTGTTGATGTGGGAGGGGGAACCCAGATGCAGG
Source organism: Loriculus beryllinus (assembly GCA_039877255.1). Classification (NCBI taxonomy): domain Eukaryota; kingdom Metazoa; phylum Chordata; class Aves; order Psittaciformes; family Psittacidae; genus Loriculus; species Loriculus beryllinus. Next base: position 7,013 of record JBCJKH010046825.1, on the reverse strand, counting down.
CACTGAGCTCATCCTCAGTTCGGGATTTTTCCACCCAAAAGCAGCAGCTCCAGGACGGCAATGGCAGGATTGACCTTTCCATCCTTTCCTTGCAGCTCACGGAGCTCTGCTTGCATGTAGAACTTCACTCGTTTGTTTTGCAGCATCTGAAAAGGATGGGGTGAGCGTTCATGTGGGAATTGCAGGCTGGAATGCTGTAAATACAGCTCAGAGAGGTTTAATGTGTGTCCCTGGCTGTGCAGGGTGCCTGGAAGCTTGGCTTTGCTCTGTTGTCCAGGTCAGGATTGGTGCATGGGGTGGGTTTGGGACAAAGAAGGGCTTGAGGATGAAGAGGGATGTGATGTGTGTGAGGGAGGTTGGGCCCAGCCTGTGTGCATTGCTCCTTTGGTGTGAGCAGCACAGGGGCTCCATTGGAGTGTGCATCTCGGGGCTGCTTGGATAACGTGGGTTCCCCATCCTAGGAATGGTCACCATCTTTTCCTAACCTTCATGGTGACGCCTCCGACCTGAGGACCCAGCACCCTCTGGAAAGGGAACTCCTGCTTCTCCACCACTGCAATGGCAGCAGCCTTGTCCGAGAGGAAGGCGGCTGCCTCCATCCCTGCAAGGGAAAGGCAATGCCCAAGGGGAGCAAGCATGGACCTGCTCCTTGGAAGTCTTCCCTCCTTCCAGGTGAGGAGAACACATCTGATGCTTTGCCAGTGCTTGACTGCTCCTCGGTGTGTTTTTGGGCTGAGGCATTGAGCATTTCCCCTGCTCCTTGTTCTCATGTGCTATGGACCTGGGTGTTAGCACAGACAGCTCTTGGTTGTGTGCAAGATAGCGCCCATCCTGTGCTTTATCCCTTGGTTTTCCTTCTGCTTCTGGGGAATCAGCTCCTCTGGAGCACAGGGACCTTTCCCTAAGGCCCATTTCCCTCTGTCCATGACCAGGAAGTGTTCACAGCTCCCAAAGTTTCTGGCTATCGGAGGAAAGCATCAGTGTGTGCTGTGCAGCACTTACCCCAACCAGCCATAGGGCTCTGGGAGAAACCCAGCCAGGCAGTGAATGAGCACCCCTGCCCCAAGGGTTTCCAGTTAATGTGCACATGCAACGCAAGTGGGGTTCAAGTCGTCACTGATTTGATGCCTTCTCCAGCCTGGTACCTATGAATGAAGCTCCAATGATCACCACGTTCTTCCCGGTTGCCAGCTCTAAGATCTTGCTGGAATCCTCTGGGGTTTGGAGCATGCACACGTTCTGCAGGTCTGCTCCTGGGACTTTGAGGAGGCTGGAGCTGGAAGAGAGGATCCGGATACATCCCAATCATGGGAAATGAAGCAGCGAGGGGAGAGCACAAATCTGTGCAACCTCTTGGCTGCATCATCCCATCCCATCCTTGCATCTCCTATTGCCTCTTCCCTACACACCTCTAGGAACAATTCACACCCCAGGATTGACCCATTTTGTCCTGTCTGCAATGGCAAACGCTGTGTGCACTCACTGGCAGCCTGTTGCGATGAGCAGCTGATGGTACTTTTGAGAGGACCCATCCATGAAGTGCACCTTCTGCTTCTGGAAATCCACTGATACTGCCTGCGGGAGAAAGGAGGCAAAGCCCTGCCAGGTAACTCTGGTCCAGTGATGTCCCATCACATCGATCCATCCTGTTTGCCCTGTTTCTGCACACTTGGGTGAGAGCAGGGATGCTGGGGTCCTCTCCCTCACTTCCTACAGGTCTTGGGCTTTAGGAGCACTATGACAGCACCAAAACCAGGTTCCCCGTGGCAGGAACACAACCACCCATTGAGGCCTGAGCTCAGCTGCCCTTGTACCTCTTTCTCTGTCCAGAGCTCTATGCCATGCGCATCGAGGAATTCGGGTGTCCTCGTGTAGATGTCCTCAGCTTTCAAGTTCATTTCCTGGAGACAAAGCAGAAGTAGAGACAGCAAAACGCTTGCAGTGTTTACTGGGAAGTGAGTTTGCACAAGAGGTGCACTTTGCAGTAGTAAATCACGGCTCCTCACACTGCCCCATCCTCCTCTTGTCCTCCCTCATCCATGAACACAAGCTGTAGTGGGGAGAACTCAGTGAAAGGGGCTAAAACCGTCAGCTTATGGGGGATTGTGACTTCCTGGGAGGAAGAAGATGGAAATGGTACCCCTTCAGCTTGTGGGTGCCTCAGAGCTCTATTGCCAGAATGGCTCCTAAAATCACTCAGCCTGGTTCTGAGTGTGGACCATGTCCTTAGTTCTGATGTGGTACCCTCATGCCCTTCACATACAAACCTTGGTTAGTTTGGACTTGTCATATGGGACGTGTTTCTCTTTGGTGGCCATGATGATCCTGCCAGTGAAGCCCTCTTGGCGCAGGGTCTCTGCACACACCAGAGCTGCAACGCCTGCAAGAGATGCTCATCTCTCACCCTGTGGAGATAAGGAGAGGAGAGCAGCAGCTCTCAGCACACATGGGGACCACTTCACTGACCTCCCCCCAGCAGCAGCACCGTGGCCTGACTCAGAGGGCATCGCTTGCTTGTGTCCTTCACCCTCAGGCTGCTTTCAAGGTCCTGGAAGCAAACAGGGAATGCTGACATCACCCCTATCCCAAGGTGCTGCCTGTGCTTGGGGATTGCAGGTAAGGCACGTACCTTCCTTTTTGCTGTGACAAACACCTTTCCATCTTCCACTGTTACCTGAAGGGGGGAGAGTGCACTTTAGTGCATGCATTCCTGAGGATGTGGTAGGAGGTTTCCTGGGAGGTTCTGGTGCAATGGACCACTCTGATACACCCAGAGTGACTGTTAAGGATCATGGGTGTCAAATGATGCCAAGGAGTTCATGAGCTTCCCTCCTCCTTCCAAGAGCCCTCAGGAAGAGGTGTAATTCCTTCTCTCTTTGCTGAAGAGCTGTGAGGGATGCTGGGATGCACGGCATCACCTTAGATTGGAAGACACTCTAGGACTGGGACTTCCATGATCCCAAGAAGTCATCCCACGCGTTGTAGCTCTGTGCAACCTGGACCACAGAGCTGTGGCCAGGGCTTTCAGCTGGTGTGAGGGACATGGAGCTTGTGAGAACGAATGGTATGGAGGACATCAGGGACATGGGTTAGTGATGGGGCTGGCAGTTCTGCCTTAAAGGTTGGACTCGATGCTCATAAAGGTCTTTTCCAACCTGGTTGATGCTACGGGAGGAGGAAGAGACAAGAATTCACCTTGAAGCAGTGCAGGCAGTCCAGGGACGGGTACTCCTCAATGTCTCCAGTTCTGACGTTGAAGCAGGCCCCATGCCAGGGGCAGCGCAGCCTCTCCCCTCTGAAGACTCCTGCAATAGAGGTGAGGAGAGCTCCCTGCCCAGCTCCCTACCATGGCTTCTTCCCCCTGTCTGTGTGAGCCAAGGCCCTACCTTTGCTGAGAGGAGCACCGTAGTGGGGGCACTTGCTGCTGAGGGCACTGAACTCCTTCTTGTTCCTCACCAGCAGCACTGGGTACCCGGCCACCATCACCTCCCAGAGCCTGCAGGAGCAGAGGAGAGGTGGGAGCCGATGACCTCGGCTCCTTACACCCATCACATTGATCCCTTGACCTGGTGTCTGCTCATGGCTGCGGTGGCCTCCATGCTGCGGGGTACTCACTCTCCATCCCCAACATCAGCCTCCTTGCAGACCTCAGCGGTGATGGTGTCGTTGCCATCCATGCTGCTGACTGTGGGTGAGCAGAGGGAAGGGTTGGCTGCCATGGATGCTGTTGCCTCTTGGGGGATGGTGCTCCCCAGGGAACCCTTGTGCCATCACTGCACGATCCCACCCCACAACGCAGGGCCACCCCTGCCCTAGATGTGAGCAGGTCAATGGTGTGCTCAAGGGGACCCAAACTCCTGGTATAGCAGGAAAACCCCTTAATCTGGTGGAAAACCCTCTCTAACTTCGTGTGCAAACCTGAAGCAGATTCCTCTGCCTTTTTCTCCTCCAATTTCTTGTCTTCAGCCCCATGTCCCATTAAACTCAACTGCAGAGAGCGAGCAGAAGTGATTAATGACTGTTGTACATAAACACAATCATTTATGGGGAGGTGCTGCTGCTACAAACCAAATTGGGATCTGAAGAGCTGCTTCAGCCTCTCCGAAACCTCTCCAATGTCAGCGCAGAGGTGTTACCATGCTAATTGCCATGAAAGCAGTAATCCCTGCCCAAAATGCCCTCTGTGTAAGAAAAGAGCCGAAAACCTCAGGTTTTAGCACTGTCCCTGCCTCAGCAATCGGCGGAGAGGCTGGTTAGGAACCTCCCTCTGTGCTTTGGAGGAGAAAAGCAAGAAATGGAGCAAAGGGAAGGGGTTGGAGGCAGGCTTTGGTGCAGGGCTCCTGCAAATTCCCACTGTGCCGCTGCCCATTCCCACGTCCCATAGGAGAAGCGTTGGTTTGTACTCACCCAGTCCTGCCATGGGGGCTCAGGCACCCACTTCCAGTGTCCAAAAGCCACCAGTGCTGCTGTCTGTGAGTGTTTCCTCCACCAAAGTGCCACCCTTGTGCCTTGCAATCACAACAACTCCAGCCCACAGCTGGATGATGTTCTTCTTCCATTGCACAACATCCCTTATCCATCAGCAGACACATCCCCTGGAAGTGGCTGCTTGTCAGTGAACCTTGCCTGATTTCTGCAGCTGGTCTGTACAATCAGGTGTATCTTGTTTGGCTATAGGATTGCAAAAGGATTGAGGGCATGGAGGAATGATGCAAAGACTGGGTGCGTCACGTGCAATGGGGAACAGAAGCTTGAGGGGATGCAGTGGTACCCCACTGTGGCTTCTATCACCCCTTTTCTTGGTGCAAAGCGCCCTAGCTCAGTGCTTTGCAGCACTTTGGGGTGATATTACCTCTTTTATATATAATCTTTACAATGATTTCATTTGATCTTTTCATTCAGATCTCCCTCCGTTGGTTTAAAGGATCACAAAGCGTTCAGTGCCTTTGTCTGTGCTTTACATCCCAGCGCTGCTCCTGGTTCAGTCCTCGAATGTCCAGGCATCATCACCTGGTCCTTGAAGGATAACACAGAGCAGCGTGCTCCTTGCAGTGCTATTTCTGCATCAGAGTGGGAGTTGCAAGAAGCTGGGAGTAATTCCTACGCTCTTTGTGTCTACTCCACTTCTTATCCCTGTTTCACGGTCGATCTGTTTCCCAACCTTAAAATACGCCTCAAAAGTGGGGAGGGGGGAATTTATTCCCAGTTATTCCATCATTTCCATTGCAGAACCAGGGCTTTGCAGGGACTGGCGTTTTGCCACGCAGCATGTTCACCCACTGAGCATGGGGGGTGATGTAGCTCCTTTGCTGGGCATGGCCAGCGGAAGAGGGATGCACAGGGATGCTCTGGAAGTGTAAGCGGGCTGATTTGTGTAGTATTGGACCCACCAAGCTGTGCCCTCTCAGTGCTGGGGTGCTGCTGTGTAAGGAGTGATCCCAAAGGCAACGCACACCCATGATGGGTGCAGGTGCGAGGTATTTTCTCACAGCCGCTTTTGGGCTCTGCCTTCCTGGCCGGGAGCCTGGATCTGAAGCAATTTGGCTGCCGAGCATCCCTGTTTAAACTGCCTGTAATTATCCCCCAGGAGCACGTTCCCACATGGAGCAGCAGCAGCGCTTGTGGAGGCATTCTCTGACTCAGCAGAAATGGCTGGAAAACGCTGTTTGCTTAAGGAGGAAAGCTGCAGTGCACTGGAAAAGTGGCAGGTGGGAAGGTGTGATGCTGGGGAGGGGGGGGTTTGGGATGAGCCAGGACGAGCGTGGGGCGGTGCAGTGACATTCACACTGTGGGGCTGAGACACCAATTCAGCTGCCAAGCATCTTTTGCAAATACAAAGGGATAAAGGCAAAACAAAATGCCCATTTCTGATGGGGACAAAGATGATGGTAAAGGATTAAAAGCTGAAAAGGGCATTGGGTGGAAGAGGGAAGGTTTGGGTTAGATGCAGGGATGTGGTATTACTGTGTATTACACACAATCTGTCCTCGCGGGGTTCAGCAGTGGGATGGTCCTGGAGGCAGATATTTGGGAGGATGCTCTGTAAGCATCCTTTAGAGGTAGATAGTCGGGGTGGTTCTGACCTTTGCTTGTAACACACAGCAGGATTAACCATAGGGAGGAAGAGAGAGAAAGGAAGCAGTGCCCTCAAACACAAAGAAAGTGCAGGTAAGCATCAGAAAGCTCTGACCAGCCCTGCTGCCTGCATTGGGATGGATATACATGAGCAGCTTGTGCTTTATGAGATACCTTCCCTTCTGTGTGTGTCCAGGGTTGTCAGCGCTGCACAGAATGCAAGCTCAGAGGCAAAGATCCAAGGGGAATTGCTCTTTTCCCCTCAAGCCCCTGCTACCATCATGTTTATTCCTGCTGTAATCCAGCCATGATGGTGTGGATGCATCCTTGTCCCACCTTTGCTTGCCCCATCTTCCTCAGGTCAGGGTCTTTCCCTGCTGATTTTAACCGAGCATCACTCACTGAGTCAGATGTTATTGAAGGCTGCTCAGGCACAGGAAGAGGAAGCGAGGTGGAGACTGCAGCAGAGCTAAAATGATTAATGGGACGCTGCTCTCGGAGCAGCTTGGTTTGTGATATTAATAACAGGAGAATTCAGGGGGGAACCTAACCTGTTCCAAGTTGTGGGGCTGACGGCAGCAGGAGATGTGGTCAGGAAGCTCCTGTGCTATATTCATAATGCAGGAGGGATTGAGTGTGTTCAACAACGTGCGATGCTCATGCAGTGGATGCAGGGGCTGAGATGCGCTTCCACCTTGCAGGACTCATTCTGAAACTATCTGAATTGCAAAAGAAAGGGTGCAGGCATAAATACCTCATGGTGTAGCCAGAAAGCACATGTGTATCTTGGAGAGGGGCTTTGGAGAAGGGATTTACAGACACAGGACAAGGGGAATGGCTTTAACCTGCCAGAGGGAAGATTGAGATGAGCTCTTGGGCAGAAGCTCTTCCCTGTGAGGGTGCTGAGGCGCTGGCACAGGGTGCCCAGAGAAGCTGTG